>APFE031672888.1:0-10556 GCA_000404065.3 Pinus taeda | reverse complement strand
TTTTTTTTAATTGAGTTTTTTTTATTATGTACCTATTTGAAAGTGTTATTGAGTTTCTTTTATTATGTGGAATTATTGAGTTTTTTTTATTATGTACCTATTTGAAAGTGTTATTGATTTTTTTTTATTATGTACCTATTTTATTGAGTTTTTTTTTATTATGTACCTATTTGAAAGTGTTATTGAGTTTTTTTTATTATGTACCTATTTAAAAGTGTTATTGAGTTTTTTTTATTATGTGGAATTATTGAGTTTTTTTTTTTATTATGTACCTATTTGAAAGTGTTATTGAGTTTTTTTTATTATGTGGAATTATTGAGTTTTTTTTATTATATACCTATTTTATTGAGTTTTTTTTTATTATGTACCTATATGAAAGTGTTAGTGTTATATGAAAGTGTTATTGATTTTTTTTTTTATTATGTACCTATTTTATTGAGTTTTTTTTTTATTATGTACCTATTTGAAACCTATTTGAAAGTGTTATTGAGTTTTTTTTATTATGTACCTATTTGAGTTTTAGGTAAATAGGAATTATTGCACTTTTATATTCACTTCTTTTTATTGCACCTTTATATTCACTTCTTTTTGTGTTTCACATAAATAGGAATTATTGCACTTTTATATTCACTTCTTTTTGAGAGAAAAATGATTTCAATAATTTAAAAAATAGGAATTATTGCACTTTTATATTCACTTCTTTTTGAGAAAAAAATGATTTCAATAAAAGCCCTTATAAACATCTACCAAAAATTAATGCACTTTAATATTCACCTAAGAGAAAAATAATTTGCTAGGCTATTGAAGCCCTTATAAACAAGTACCAAAAATTTATTAAAAAAATTTATTTGTAGAATATGAAGCAAACATGCATGATAAGGTCTAGACAAATCAATAAGCTTTTTATTATTAGCTTTTTATTTGAAAAAAGCTTTTAACCACCAAAATCCATATACAAGATTATGAACGAATAAATTAAAAAAATATGAATATTTAATAAAATACATTTATAAAGCTACTAAATGAAATTGGAAGAATTATGAACAAATATATTAAACAATGAATATTTTAATCAAAAATTCATATAAAAAAACTAAATGATTTAAAAGAAATTATGAACCAATAAAATTTACAAAAAAAGACTGAATATTTAATAAAATATATTTTTATAAAGCTAACTAAATGATTTTGAAGAGAATTTTTAATCACAATTTATAAATTTGTAAATGTATAAATTACAAAAATTTAAGTATAATAAACAAACACAAATAAATATAAATGTAAATTATTATAATGATGGTCAAATAAATAAATTTAAAATTAATATATTATACAATTAAAAAGTTAATTTTAAAAACTAATCCAATAAAATTTAATAGTGACATTAAAACATTAAAGTTAATTAATAATGTAAACATTATTAACCACACTGAATGGATTAAAAAACATAAATGCAAGATACAGCAAAATCTTAAGCTATACAAATTAAAAACTAAATTAATAATAATACGAACATTCACAACCACACTAAATGCATAAATGCCAGATCACAAGATACTTCAAAATTAATAAAAAAAATACTCAGATTTTCAAATGGATGCCAATAGAGTTATATCAATTCTGGATTTTTCGTGGAAGATATCATGTCTTCTTTGATCACCATGATTTTCCAACACAGAGTGACAATGGGCAGAAAATCAAAATTTACAACCAATCATTTGAGTCTCTCCAGTTCAATTAATTCCCTGTGCCGTCCTCCTCTCTCGAGGATAAATGTACAAGTGATTATTCCCATTCAATATCGTCATCCTCGTCACCATCCGGGTTGGGAGCTGTTAGGTTATCTGTTTGGTCATCCATTAAAGCATCTTTAGCATCGGCGGCAGGGGAATTTTCCTGCTTACTTTCCTTATCAATTGTTTCGCTGTCCACTCCTGTAGCAACACAGGATGCAAAGAAAATCTCAGGTTGTATGTTGTTAACCATGAAACTACTGCAAGAATGCGAAAAGAGCAAGAAAATTCAAAACACCTCATTCGTCCAAACAAGCAGTCGAGTCGAAAGAAATGAACACAAATAGTTTGGCAGCAGGTATTTGCTAGATGTTTCTTTGTTCTGTAGTTTTTGAGGTTAATTTTTTCATTTGTTGGGTACTATGTATGTGAAGTGTGTGAAGTGTTTCTTTGTTCTGTAGTTTTTGAGGTTAATTTTTTCATTTGTTGGGTACTATGTATGCGATTTGTTGGGTACTATGTATGCGAAGTGTTTGACAAAACACTTGTATGATTTCTCATGCCCACACCATACAAATTGATTATGAGCACTATGTTTGCGAAGTGTTTGACAAAACACTTGTATGATTTCCCATGCCCACATCGTACAAATTGATTAATCTATGGTCATACAACAATGTATATCCAACCATCTGACAGATGCACACAACACACAACTGAATTTTAACTAACTCTCCAAATTACAATAACTTAACTGAATTTTAAGTAACTCTCCCAATTACGATTTCTTTTTTAAGGTTAATTTTCATGGGTTCTGCACTATGTATGCGAAGTGTTTGACAAAACACTTGTATGGTTTCAAATTACAATTTCAATCTGGCAGATACACCACAACACACAATTGAATTTTAACTAACTCTCCAAATTACAATCACTTAACTGAATTCTAACACTCTATGTGAGGTGTGCACTATGTATGCGAAGTGTTTGACAAAACACTTGCATGATATCCCATGCCTACACCGTACAAATTGATTAATCTGCGGTCATACAACAATGTATATCCAACCATCTGACAGATGCACACAACACACAACTGAATTTTAACCAATTCTCCAAATTACAATTTACCTCACCCAATTACAATTTCAATCTGACAGATGCACACAACACACAACTGAATTTTAACTAACTCTCCAAATTACAATTTCAATCTGACAGATGCACACAACACACAACTGAATTTTAACTAACACTCGAAATTACAATTTTAAAGGTATCTGTTTCTGGAATCAGATTCCAAAGAACCAAATTACTCAGGAATGTTACCCCGACACCTCTTTGAAGCTCGCACCATTCAGGTGGTGCAAACCACAAGTAAGGATGGAACCCTTGTCTACAGATCAATACTTTATCAGCCTCACCAGTGAACCAACGCCCCGTTAGCAGTGTTGTTGAGTTTTAGATTACGTTGCTTTCTAGAGTGGAAACATGGGATATACAGTTGTATTTGTCGACACTTTTAAGCTTCACTTCGCGATTATTAGAAATTTAGGGTAGGTGTCTTTGACTCTTTTGTGGATGGGTTTGTATCATCATTTGCTCACTATTTATTATTATCTAATTATAATTATAAGGATATGTGTCCGCTATTTATTATTATCTAATTATAAGATTGGTTTATACTGGTTTACCAGTATAAGACCTCTTATTTATGGAACAAGGACTCGCGGACAAACCCAATACAATATGTAAAAAAGGTGAGTTCAGACTGAAATTCATATAATTCGTATAATTGCTTCCTCTTACTGCTCTGGTACTAAAGCTGAAGCTGAAGCTGAATTTGCTTGTACTTCAATGTTCTTTACATCTGGTGAAGCCTCAGACTGGGGCATATTTTATCAATTATGAAGGGTGCAATTTTATGCGAGACAAGTTCCACTAAATTGGTGTATAAGACTTTTGATTTATGGAACAAGGGACTCACATACAAACCTCAATATGTACAAAAGATCATGGTCAAACCAATGACTTTTGATTTATGGAACTTTTGATTTATGGAACAAGGGACTCACATACAAACTTCAATATGTATGAAACTCAATATGTACAAAAGATCATGGTCAAACCAATGACTTTTGATTTATGGAACAACCTCAATATGTACAAAACTCAATATGTACAAAAGATCATGGTCAAACCAATGACTTTTGATTTATGAAACAAGGGACTCACATACAAACCTCAATAAACCTCAATATGTACAAAAGATCATGGTCAAACCAAAATTGATGTATAACACTCTTTTTTTTAGGGAAAAAGGTAGTCATAGACAAATCTAACACAATAGGTACAAAATACAAATCTAACACAATAGGTACAAAATACACAATAGGTACAAAATACAAAAGATCGTGGTCAAACCAGAGACTAAATTGGAATTGGTGTATAAAACTCCTGGTTTATGGAAAAAAAAACTCACAACAAACCCAATACAAACTCACAACAAACCCAATACAATACAACAATAGGTTCAAAATTACAATACAATATGTTCAAAAAGTAAGTTCGTTCAGAGTGATATTCATATAATTCATATAATTGCTTCCTCTTACTACTCTGGTAGTAAAGCCGAATTTGCTTGTACTTCAATGTTCCTTACATCTGGTGAAGCTTCAGACCCGGACATTTTATCAATTATGAAGGACACAATCTTATGCGAGACGAGTTCCATTTTTTTACCTACTTGTCTCGTTCTTGATCAACGTCCATATGCATGTTTAAAAAAACGATGGTTTTCTGAAGTCCATGTGTAAAGTGTAATTAGAGATGATTGATCCACACATTTCTTCATAACCCATCTTTTTTTAAGTCTTCATAGCAATTGAGACTTATAAACTACCCCTCTAGGTAGTTGAGTCCTTTCTCCTAAACAAGGTACCTGGACCACTATCATATACTCTCTGTTGCAAAGAACTCATGAATGCATATATTATGAAAAGGACATCATTGAATAGAAAAGAAAAGTAAAACATGGTGTGCAAGGCAGCCCATTTTTTTTTTTTCTTTTTTTTCTTTTTTCTTTATAGGGTTAGTGCTTATTGCGGCTGTGTAGGGTCAAAGAATATAAATAAATTTTACTCATAATAAAAAAAGCTTTAATGTTAAAAGAAACTACACTATACATTAAACTACACTATTTTGATAACCAGTACTATGCTACACCATCCACCTCGTTTCTCAATATTGTTTTATACTCTTGTGAAATCATGTTGATAATTAATATTATTTTAAGCTGCCAAAAATGTGTGTTATAGAAAACAGCTATATCATATTAAAACTCAGATAAAAGATCCATAACCAGTATAAAAACCTGTTGCAAAAGGGTCCAGTTGATCAAATCCATCATTGTCTTCGTCTTCGTCTTCATCTGATTCTTCTCGTTTTGCTTTCTGCCCAACACGGCGCTCGGTGGGGGTATCTTCTGGAATTTCTTCTGCAGCAGCTTTTGCAGGTTTACTTTGATATAGCTTTGCGATCTCATCTTGGTAAGCTTTTAAGTATTCAGCCTGCAATGTGGTCAGCGAAAAAGATTACATAATCCATCTAAAACTAAGGACATGACAGCATATTGAATGTTTAGAGCAGAAGGCCAGGAACTTATTCAGATGAGAACTTTGCATATCATAAGGAAATGTAGATAACAGGTTCTATGAGATTTATGCACAAATTTAAGGATTAATGGCAGTCAGTGATATAATTATTATTTTTCCTTGTTTCAGACCTCTAGATTTTGGGGGCCATCTGTTGCTTTCTCATCATTTGAAGCGTTTGCATTGTCATTTTGGGTGCCATCTGTTGCTTTCTCATCCTTTGAAGCTTTTGCATTGTCATTTTGGGTGCCATCTGTTGCTTTCTTATCATTTGAATCTCCTTCGGCTTCTTCAGGTTCTTCATCGGTAACTTTCATTCCTTTGTGCACCAGATAAGGAGGGATATCTTTTAAGCTTTCTCCCTCATTTCCTTTGGAATCCTCTGCCGGCAAAACCTGCGGACATCATGCATCAAATGCAGCCACCCAGAATCATAATGAGATAAAATTGCGATTATAACTCCTCATACATAAAATTAATAATCACAAAGGCTTTCCAAAGCTAGCCCCCACGATAAATAGTCAAATATATTGATAACTTCTGAATCATTTTCAGTGTTTCTATATAACGGAAAATTAATCTGCTAATTTATTATTAGAATTTATTTTTCCATCATTAAAGCAAAATCTATCCTAAACTTGAAGGTTGGATTTAGAATTGAATGCAGGTTAATTGCGCTGAGAGGAGCTTTCTAATCTATTATGGCCTAAGAGATATATTTTTTCCAAGTAATAACATTTAAAAATATAAATAAATTAAATTAATAATTAACTACCTAAATTAAATGTTATACAATGATATGGTAAATACATTCTTTCATGGAAATTACATAAAAATAAAAATTAAATTAAATTAAAAAATTCATTTTTAACATAAATGATAAATGGTTTTTTAGTTAGCATAGTCTAATTTGTAGATAAAATGATTTTTATGGTCTTTTTCCACAATATTTTTTTATAGAGAATTTTAAAAACTTGAGTTTAAGTTGTTTAATTCATAGAATTTGTGTTTTTTAGAGTTATGTATTCAAAAATATATTTTAATCAACAAAAAATTAAATTCTTACTTGAAAATGTATAGGAAGATTCTTCCCATTCAAAAATGTATTTTAAACAACAAAAAATTAATTTCTTACTTGAAAATGTATAGGAAGATGGAAGATTCCGGTGAAAAAAGACTATTTCCCATGACAAAATGACCTCAAAAATGAATTCTTAACATAAAATTGAGAGAAATTGTTTATTGTTAAAGACTATTTCCCATGACAAAATGATCGCAAAAATGAATTTTTAACATAAAATTGAGAGAAATTGTTATTGTTTTTTAATGTCTGTTTCCCATGACAAAATGACCTCAAAAATGATTTTTTAACATAAAATTGAGAGAAATTGTTTATGACAAAATGACCTCAAAAATGATTTTTTAACATAAAATTGAGAGAAATTGTTTATTGTTTTTTAATGTCTGATTTATAGACAAAACTACCTTTTCCACAACATTTTTATAGAGATTTTTAAAAACTTGGGTTTAAGTTGTTTAATCCATAGAATTTGAGATTTTAAAAACTTGAGTTGAGTTTAAGTTGTTTTATCCTAGATTAAATAAAATAAATTAAAAAATGATTTTTTAACATAAAATTGAGTACATTTTTTTAGTCGCATAGTCTAATTTATAGACAAATTGCCTTTTCCACAACATTTTTATATAGCTTTTTAAAAATAAGTTGTTTAATCCATAGAATTGAGATTTTTAAAAAACATACACTGATTTTATTTAAAATATAAAAAAATTTATGTCTTGAAATATAGATTAGTCAATATTATAGGTAATATTATTGACATATCACATTAATCATAAAAGTAGATATAATTGACATATCACATTAATCAATACACTAAAAAGAAACTTATTTTAACAAAAATCTAATTAAAGAATATTAAATCTTATCTAGGAGTAACCTATAACTTATTTTAACAAAAAAATATTAGATCAATAAGCTAAAGAAACTTATTTAAAAAAAAAAGCTATTAAAGAATATTAAATCTTAACGGGAAAAACCTTTAAATTATTTTAAGTTGTTTAATCCATAGAAAAAATGACTTATTTTCCACAACATTTTTATAGAGATTTTAAAAACTTGAGTTTAAGTTGATTTTTTAACATAAAATTGAGATAAATTGTTTTTTAGTAGTTTAATTTATAGACAAAATGACGTTTTCCACAACATTTTTATAGAGGTTTTTAAAAACTTGAGTTTAAGTTGTTTAATCCATAGAACTTGAGTTGATTTTTTAACATAAAATTGAGATAAATTGTTTTCTAGTAGTCTAATTTATAGACAAAATGACCTTTTCCACAACATTTTTATAGAGGTTTTTAAAAACTTAAGTTGTTTAATCCATAGAACTTGAGTTGAATTTTTAACATAAAATTGAGATAAATTGTTTTTTAGTAGTCTAATTTATAGATAAAATGACCTTTTCCACAACATTTTTATAGACGTTTTTAAAAACTTGAGTTTAAGCTATTTAATCCATAGAATTTGAGTTGTTTTTTAGTAGTCTAATTTATAGACAAAATGACCTTTTCCACAACATTTTTATAGAGGTTTTTAAAAACTTGAGTTTAAGTTGTTTAATCCATAGAAGTTAAGTTGATTTTTTAACATAAAATTGAGATAAATTGTTTTTAGTAGTCTAATTTATAGACAAAATGACGTTTTCCACAACATTTTTATAGAGGCTTTTAAAAGCTTGAGCTTAAGTTGTTTAATCCATAGAAATCGAGTTGAATTTTTAACATAAAATTGAGATAAATTGTTTTTTAGTAGTCTAATTTATAGACAAAATGACCTTTTCCACATCATTTTTATAGAGGTTTTTAAAAACTTGAGTTTAAGCTGTTTAATCCATAGAATTTGAGTTTAGGGGTTTTCTTAGAGCATTCAAAAATGTATTTTAAACAACAAATACACTTGAAAATGTATAGGAAAATTCCAACGAAAAAGGACTATTTCCCATGACCAAATAACTTTTTCCATAACATTTAATTAAAAAATAGACAAAAGACCTTTTCCACAACATTTTTATAGAGATTATTAAAAACTTGAGTTTAAGTTGTTTAATCCATAGAATTTGAATTTTAGAGCATTCAAAAATGTATTTTAAACAACAATAAAAGTAAATTCTTACTTGAAAATGTATAGGAAGATTCTAGTGGAAAAAGACTATTTCCCATGACAAAATGACCCTTTCCACATAGACAAAATGACCTTTTCCACAACATTTTTATAGAGGTTTAAAAAAAATTGAGTTGAAGTTGAATTTTTAACATAAAATTGAGATAAATTGTTTTTTAGTAGTCTAGTTTATAGACAAAATGATCTTTTCCACAACATTTTTATAGAGATTTTTAAAAACTTGAGTTTAAGTTGTTTAATCAATAAAATAGAGCATTCAAAAATGTATTTTAAACAACAAAAAATAAATTTTTACTTGAAAAGGTATAGGAAGACAAGGAAAGACCATTTCCCATGACAAAATGACCTTTTCCACAACATTTAATTAGAAGATGATTTTTAAACAAAAAATTGAGATAAATTGATGTATTTTAAACAACAAATAAATAAATTCTTACTTGAAAATGTATAGGAAGATTCTAGTGAAAAAAGACTATTTCCCATGACAAAATGACTTTTTCCACAACATTTTTATAGATATTTTAAAAAACTTGAGCTTAAGTTGTTTAATCCATAGAATTTGAGTTTTAGAGCATTCAAAAATGTATTTTAAATGACAAAAACAAATTCTTACTTGAAAATGTATAGGAAGATTGTAGTGAAAAAAGACTATTTCGTATGACAAAATGAACTTGAAAATGTGTAGGAAGATTTTAGTGAAAAGAAGACTATTTCCCATGACAAAATGACCTTTTTCACAACATTTTTCATAGAGTTCTTTAAAAACTTTTTAAAAACTTGAGTTTAGATTTTAAAAAACTTGAATTTAAGTTGTTTAATCCGTAGAATTTGAAAATTTTAGTTGGGTTTTTTAGGGTGATGAATCCACTTATGCATTCAAAAATGTATTTTAAACAACACAAAATTAAGTTCTTACTTGAAAATGTATAGGAAGATTCCAGTGAAAAAAACTATTTGCCATGGTATTCTTAACCCATGGTGTTTTCCATTGTATTCTTCTCTGATGTAGCCTATTTAAAAGCATAAGGTTTTATTGGATTTACAACGAAGCCACCGTGAAACAAGACTTAGATTTTTAAAAACTTGAGTTTAGATTTTTAAAAACTTGAATTTAAGTTGTTTAATTCGTAGAATTTGAGATCCATTTATGCATTCAAAAATGTATTTTAAACAACAAAAAACTAAATTCTTACTTGAAAATGTATAAGAAGATTTACAACGAAGCCACTGTAAAACAATAACAGTTTTCTTACTCAAGTTTTCTAACTCAACTAATGAAGAATACAATTTGCTTTGATATAATTTAACTTTGTTTGAGTAAGCTGAAGCATGAAGTTTTTTCAATATAGTTTAACTCTTTGTATGTAAGGTGAATCAAGAACTTTGTTTAACTCTGTATGTAAGGTGAAAGAAGAAAGCTGCGGTGATAGTAGTTTTTTGACACAACTAATGAAGAATAAAGTTTGCTTTGATATAATTTAACTTTGTTTGAGTAAGCTGAAGCCTGAAGTTTTTTCAATATAGTTTAACTCTTTGTATGTAAGGTGAAGCAATAGCGTTGTTTAACTATTTGTATGTAAGGTGAAACAAGAAATTTGCGGTGATAACAATTTTTCGACTCATCAAATGAATAATAAAGTTTGCTTTGATATAATTTAACTTTGTTTGAGTAAGCTGAAGCATGAAGTTTTTTTCGATATAGTTTAACTCTTTGTATGTAAGGTGAAACAAGAACTTTGCGATGTGTGTTCATGGTATGTCTTTGATGAATATATTTTTGAATTAAGAATAAAGTTTGCTTTGATGTAATTTAACTTTGTTTGAGTAACCTGAAGCATGAAGTTTTTTTTATATAGTTTAACTCTTTGTATGTAAGTTGAAACAAGAACTTTGTTTAACTCTTTGTATGTAAGGTGAAACAAAATATTTGCGATGTGTGTTCATGGTATGTCTTTGATGAATATATTTTTG
>APFE031672862.1:218980-251522 GCA_000404065.3 Pinus taeda | reverse complement strand
TTATTATTATATTATTATATTATTATTTTTATTATTTATTATTTATTATTAAAGGGAGGGATATTACAATCTAGCCTAAAATCCTTTACATTACAGTCATCTCTTAGCTGTGATTTCATAGGGAGAGCACTCTCTGGTTTGGTAGGGCTAGCTACCAAACTAAAAGTTTGGCCTGTGGTTACCTCCGTCGATCTCTTCATCAACCTGGGACATTATGTAGGATAACAAAGGGCATGACAACTAGAGAGTGCTAAGGTGTTCTAGTGAATGTAAGGTTCCCAAGTCATGGAAAAATGCAATGCTAGTTGTGAGGTCATGACTACCAAGGTGTGTTAGATAATGCTAGGGCATGCTAAGATGTGCTAGATAGTATGAAGACATGTCAAACAAGCTAATATGTGCCAAGTGCTAAGGCATGCCAAGATGTACATTTCTTCCATATGATATCCACTTATGACATTTCCTTTGCAATAATTGGTGCATTTGATAGTTATAGGTGATTTATAGGTTATAAATGTCTTTAGAGTTTCACTTCTAATTGAGTATTCAACTAAACATATTGATTCTCTTATACATAACTATTTTTCCCTCCACTCATTTTCATAACTTCAATAACCATTAGGTAGGGACCTACATCTTCAATGTTTCTTTCCGTGTTTAGTAAAATATTGCTAAGACTTTAATTTATTAAAAGTTGTAGAATTTACAATTTATAAAGTTTCAAGGTCTAATTTTAAAAAATATAATTCTTTAAAGGGTGCTAGCTCAATGGAAGAGCACCTGCTTTACAAGCAGGAGGTTGGTGGTTCAATTTCATCATGCCTTGACATCCATATGGAATGGCGACGATCAATTTTTGCTGACAAAGGCTCTTTTGACAATCACCAATGAGCTTTGGTGACATTTTTTGACCCTCACCAAAAATATGAAATAGTGACGGTCAACGAACACCACCATATATACGCATCAATAGTGACGACCCTCAAAGGTCCGTAACCATAAATCGTTGTTGTTGATATGAAATGGTGACAGTTGTTGTCTATCATTATAGCGATTATTCATGATGGACATTGAATGTCACCACAACACCTATACTTCTAGCAATGGGGTTGTTAGTGACGGTCAATGAGCGTCACCATATATATGCACCAATAGTGATAGCCATTAAAGATCCATCACAATAAATCATTATTGTTCATATGAAATGGTGACGGTCACTATCTGTCATTATAATAAATATTTGTGATGGACCTTGAATCTCACCAAAACACCTATACTATTGGCGACACCACTTTTGGTGACGTTTAGGTTTTGGTGACCGAGGCTATGGTCCATCACCATTGCTCATATGCAATGGTGACAATCGCTATCTGTCGTTATAAATCATTATTGGTGATGAACTTTGAATGTCACTACAACACCTATACTTTTGGCAATGCCACCTTTGGTGACGTTTAGTTTTTGGTGAATGGTCCATCACTATTGCTCATATGAAATGGTGATGGTCATTATCCGTCATTATAAATCATTATTAGTGATGGACTTTATATGTCACTACAACACCTATACTTTTGGTGACACCACCTTTCGTGACGTTCAGTTTTTGGTGATGAATGCTATTTTGACCCTCACCAATGAGCTTATGGTGACATTTTCTGCCCCTCACCAATGTCTGTTTTTCTTGTAGTGCTAGAAAGATATTTCATTCCTTGTCCAAAGATATTTCACATGCGAGAGAAGGTATGTTGTTATTTATTATTAGCACCTCTTGTTGTTATACCACTTGAGTCATGGTAGGTTGGTTAACATGCCTTTCTTTCTTTCAAAAACCCTATAGCATATTGCTTGATCGATGCATAAATCAAAGTGGACATTCGAAATCCTATCGTACCATTACCTCATTAAAATTTTGGCAGTTAGTGCACTGCAAAGGGAAGTGAGAACTTGGGATGAACTAGTTGGAAGGCCACTGTATGTTGAAGCTGCTATCCCATCAGACGATGCCTTGGCAGCTGCAACTCCACCCCATAACCTCCCAACTTTAAATCCACCCCATGATATCCTAGCTATAAATCCACCCCACAACCTCCTCCCAGATGCAGAAATTCTCACTGAACCTTTACGTATGGTAGCCGAAATCCCCAATATTCAAACTACAAGGGTTTCTAAGGATTCTGCTGCTATATCCCCACAGAAAGGAGATGAACAAGATGATGATGATGAAGTAGAAATATTGGTGGGTAGACCTGCCACCAGAAGATTGAGAGGATATAGGGAGTGCCTAGTAGTGGTGCCAAAAGCCAAGTAGAACAGGACAAAGTGAGGTCATGTTGCTCTAGTTCTTGAAACCCTCCCCATTGTTACAAAATAAACAACATAAGAGAAAGACCAAGAGTAATATCATCCATAGGATGTATTGATGGATGAAGGAGTCATGGAGAAAGGATGCATGCAATAAGGATTCATGGAAAAAGGATTAGGCCACCTTACTGACACGAAAGAACAAGTTGAGAAGGTTCCGTCTACTGATTCTGACTATGATTACATACAAGGAGTAGTTGAATGGCATGAAACAGATGGCCTTTCCTTAATTTCAATTTCCTATGGCGATGATGAGGAGGACCAAGAAAATGCACCATCGAAATTAACAAAGAAGCATGTGAAAACAGTAAGTACCCCTTCAAATATTCCTCTGTACATTTCATTGTTAAGGAAGAATAGGATTATCTAGATGAAAATAGAAAACTACAAAAAAAAATTAAAACCCTAATAGATGAGCTCAGAAAGAAAGAAATTTTGAAAGATTAAATTGCTTGGCCCAAGTTGTAGAGTTCCTACCCATTGGTTTCATAGATATACCTTCTCTATGGGTCCAAGAAAATATTCCCTTTGGAAAAAAATAGATTGATGACATTGTTGTGGAAATAGAGGACCAAAAACCAGAGATGAAATTGATTAAAGGCACAATTGTGCAAACAAAGGAACCAAAACCAAAGATGAAACTAACAAAAGAAACAGTTGTACAAACATAGGATTAGGAACCAGAGATGAAATTAGCCATAGAAATTCTTGTTCAAATAGATGATCAAGAACCAGAGATAAAACTGACCAAATAATTTTTTGTCCAAATAAAGGATAAGGAACCAAAGGATAAATTATCCCTATGTATACCCTCTTATAAGGGAAAACTAATACCTTTCAATTTTCACGAAAACTGAATTTGTGACCTTTACAAGACTTCAGAAGAATATAAAAACAAAGTTGAAGGAAAACATAAAAACACAATGATTGAGTTGTAAAGCAAGGTGTCCAAGATGGAAAATGATAAGAAATAACTCAAATAGATAATGGATGGTGTGCTTAATTGTAGGGATCTATTGTAGCAGCTACAACCACCCTCCAAAATTTTGACTTAGCTTCATTTTGAAGCCTCCCTACCAACCATCCTTAGTAGCATGTCTTGCACTGATAGGTACTTATGCTTCAATTGAGTTTCTTGGCTTATCAGCTTGTGTTTCTAGCTTGTTTATCTTCCACCCACAAGCTGACATCCTGTGACTTGGTTATGATCTGGATATTGTAATCACTTGGAAAAATGCATAAAAGTGGAGGGGAACCAGGCTTCCTCTCCAGAATTGTGTTGAACATCAAGGCAACCTACTGCTCTCCATAAATGCGCAAAGCAAGCAGGTAACCTTCCCTCTAAAAATTGTGTAGAGAATCTCATCACTAGGATTGCACTCAAAATTTGCGCAGATATGACTAACAGCCTGGGATTCAGTCTAGAAATTTCACAAAACCTGAGTGGCAACCAGAGCCATTCAACCCAGAAAATGAGCAGAAGTCATTCCAGGGCTTGCAGACCATTGCATGTGCTCCTAGGTTGACCAATTCCCTCCAAGAATAAGAAATATTGATTTGCATGCATGGGCTTCTTTTTACTGAAAAGAACAAAAGTAAAATGAAAAAAGAATCCCTAGATTTTAGGGATCCATTTTTAGCAACTTGGGGTTAGATACAAAAGTCGTTTTAGAAACCTCTCGCAAAGTGTCGCTTTTTCCTATATTTGTGGTATGCATGTCTGTTGTGTTGTACAACAACCCTCCATTTCTAAAAAACTTTTACACAAAATTTTTAATAAGAAATTGGTCCCTTTTTAAAATAAACTTAGTGAGATTTGTGATATGATAAATAAATCTGGTATTAACCTCATTATAAGAAAAACCTTTATCAAAAGACCCGATGTAAGTAAATCATTTTGTAAAGCCTTTTGAAAAGTACAAAGTGTTCCTTTAAAAAACATTATAAACAATTCTACATTGTGATAAAGTGATCGGAGATTGTGTATCATAATGACAAAGGGACACACATAAAGAGGGCCTCATCAAATCCTCCAATCCAATAAAGGTAATCGCAATCGGCAATCAGAGGTATCATATGACAAAGAACTAAAAGCGCAAGCCAAACTCGCGATTGTGATCATTAAATAAGACACGCATCTCAATAAGAAAACATTCGCGAAATGATTTGCATGCATAAGTCTTTTAAAAATCAATAAATCAAACCAATTAACGAAAACATACCCCGCCCTATCATAATATCACTTTATCGACAATTGGAGATATTCAAGTGCAAGTGACAAAGCCTTAGCCTTTTGAAACTTCTGATTGCGATTTGTGATTTATCACTGATCACCGATCGGGGAAATCCAAAGGCACACTTGAAATAATCATTCAATATATGATCAATGAGACAGGTATTTATGGTATTTATTCATCACGATTGGCGTCTCAAACGGCTAGTAAATTTTACAGTTAAGAGTAAATCCTTTAAAGATTTCAATCGTGGTGGTTCTTAACTACATCTGACTTATCATATGTCAATTTCCTTAATTCTATTCATTTTCATATCGGCTTTCAGTGGCAATATCCATGTGTTACGGTTTTTAATTGTCTGTGCAGAGTTTCTGTGAACTCATGAATTCGAAGAAGATGGAGAAGAAATCTAAGAAGGCCAAGGCAACTCCTGTAGCTAAAGAACCAAAACCAAGAAAGAAGGGGCTAATATCAGATACAACATGTCTCAGCCTAGGAAATGTGAGCTGGGAAAGCATCTACAATTTGATAGAAGCAGAGGAGCCCGAAGAAATGGAAGAGGAAGCTACTGTCAATTCCACCAGCAAGTCAGAAGGAACTCTCAAAGAATTGGCCTGTTCATACCTTCACAAGATAGCAACGCAGGCCAAAACTTTTCCATACACTGATGTGGTTAGATGGGTTGTTGAGGAAATCCCAACTTCAGACAAAACATTTTCCACGACTGATGGAAGAACATTCAGGTCGTTTAAACTTGAAAATCTCAAACAAGTGTGCCATCTGCCTCCGCCTGAGAAGCTATAACAAGGCATTCCTAGAAGAATTTGCAAAAGAAAATCACTTGGAATCGGACCCGATCAGACACTGGAGGCATTTCCTAGAGAAAAATAAGCACGAGTCATCGGGTAAGTATTCTATTGACTCACTAGCTTCTCCTTATTGCTATGTTGGCGCTATGATGTGTAGACTGTCGAGACAACATGATTCTGTGTGATTTACTATAGATATGGTCCCGTTAATGGAAGCTGTGATTAATGGTTATGTTATGGATTGGGCAAATATTCTATTTTATAGAATAGCCACTGAGATACTAGATTACAGAAGGAAAGTGTATACAACTTCCCAGATCATTCCTCCTTTTTACTACAATGCATATATTCTTGATACTATTTGTTTTGATTCTGAATATCCCGTACTCGGATGGAAGTGGACTCCCCAAGATCCTAATCCTATTCATATCTATCACAAACAGTTGTGGAAATCCCACTATAAGAATCACTTATACAGAATTTGCAATGGTTTTGTCCTACCTATATATTATTCTATCATCAATAAGCCTTCCCTTAGGATATCTCAGGAAGTAGCAATTGACCTAATAGCAGTGGGTAGCTAGTTCAGAGAGGAGAAACTCAATTATGTAAGGATTTTTGGTAGTCTTACCAAACCCCATGTTCTTCCTCCATATTTTCCTGACAAACTGTTAGCCCGAGAATTGGCATATCAGATAATAGTTGAAGGAATGTCAAAAACCCTGAGGGATTCCAAGAAGCATATGTGGCCTACATTCCCCTTACAGTGTGGAATTTTTACCTTACATGATTATAAACATGCAGATAAAGAGGTAGAGAGATTCAGATGCTAAATCTTGCCACCATTCCTAATAGGCAATTGGACCCAAGGAAGGTTGCCTATAACATTACTTCTCAAGCTAAACTTATCAGATTTGATCATGAAGAAGATGATTTTGATGATTTGTTTGCTTTAGCTGAAATATTTTATCAGGTTAAAAGATTAGCTCATATCAAATTTGGACAAGAGGGGTTAGAAAAATTCAATAGCCTCAAAGCCCAGAGGTTGCATACTCTACCTTTCGATATATTAGCTACAACCCCAACAGTTCAACCATAGAGTCAAAGTGAACATAAAGCTATTGATAATACTCCTGTAGTGGAGAAGGTTCCCGGAAATGAAAAGTTGCCAAAATAGGAGCAAAGACAAGAAACAAGTAGTGGACCCCTTGATTCAAACATTTATGTTGATCCTAAACTAATCAAGGAATGGCAACAATTTGATTCCATCTTTAGTAATACTGAGAGCATTCAAGGATTAGCACACCTGAGGTAACTACTGGCCAGAAGTCAGTAATCAACACAGTTCCTACTAAAGGAACTAGCAGCCCAACCATGATTCAAAAGGATGTAGAAATAATCCCTGAAAATCCCTCCGATGAAATTGTTTTACACATAGAAGAGATACCACCATTAGATGTCTTCTATAAGCCTAAGCATAGGGTTGTAATTAAAAGACAGGAAAAAGAGAAAAATTGATCAATATCCTCTTTTGAATTCACAAAAGGAGATAACACATGTGGTATGGAGAGAGGAAGTTAATCCTTCTGAATATCTCACCAAACTTTCTTAGTATGCTAGAGCATACACAACAACCACAATCGATAAAGCATCATAGTTTAGTAATTTTCTAAAAGGAAAACACCAAGCAATCAGTTTGCTAGAAGCATCGGCACAGGAGAAACAACAGAAGATAGAACAGCTGGAATAACAATTAGCAATCCAAAAGCAGCTAAACGGCCAGTTGAATGAGCAATTGCTCAAAGAAAAACAAAGGATTTATGAGCAAGTAATTCATAAGCAAAAAGAGTTATCCCAATCATTAAGTGAGTTGCAATTATTAAATGAACAACTGAGCAAATCGAAGGAAGAACAATTCGATCAACTAACAATTCAGATAGAAATATTCAAGCAATATCCCCAAGTGGGAGAATTCAGATTGGAGGCTCTATAGATTACCAGGGCATTGTCTAGACGGTTGAGCCTATTATGTCAGAATATTTCACTGGTTCTTCATTTGTGTGAAATTTCATC
Source organism: Pinus taeda (assembly GCA_000404065.3). Lineage (NCBI taxonomy): Eukaryota > Viridiplantae > Streptophyta > Pinopsida > Pinales > Pinaceae > Pinus > Pinus taeda. The sequence continues at coordinate 244,045 of APFE031672862.1, read as the reverse complement.
ATCCATGGCTGACAAATCAATAAATGCAAGACTAGACTTGGAAAAAGCAAATGAAAGATTAACAAATTTTCTGTCTTGGCAAGAAACTAAAGAGGGGAAAGCTGCTAATCTACCACAAATTCTAGAATCACATAAAGAAATTCTATTCACCAAATGGCAATATCAGTTAATGAAGGCAGAAATAGAAACATCAAGATGCAAATCGGCAACAAACAACCTGATTGAATTGATTAATAATAGCCTTTATTTATCAAATTTAATAACAAAGTGTTCTCTAGGAAAACTTCCACCAATAAAAGCATTAGAACAGATGTGGAAACAGGAGATGGAGCAGAGGGAAAGATTGATCGTAGGTATTCAAAGTTTAACGTGGGAAACCTTTTGGTTTTTCCTTGTCAAACCATATAGTCAGAGAATAGTGATGAAATGCCTCATCGATGCAATTGGCCATATGATTACTAAACTTAATGATGCCACATACACTGTTCAATTACACTCACGCATGAGTCACCCACCATAACTCCAGCCGATGCTTGCCATTTGTCAGCTCCAATCACAAGATAATCAGCCAATACAGTGAACCATTTGTGACCAACTGCAGCATGCCTATTTCCAGATGATTTTCACATTTTTTTTATTTGGTTATACCAGCATATAGCATATTTATTTCATAGTTTGTTAGTTTAAGTAGTATTTATAGACCCTTTCATAGTTTTAGAAAGGGTCCTCAAAGTTTCGTATTAAGACTTGGATCAGAAGTTGCACTACTATGCTTCTGATATATTTATTTTTATAAAAACTGGACTTGAATTCTGAGTTTTGATGAAGAATGCTTTTATGTGATATGCACTATTGCTTCTTGTGAAAGTATTTCCAAATTAAAAGATGGGATCCAAATGTGATTCATATCAGAGGAGACTCAAATGCATACAGTACTACTATATGTGTTTTTGCTTCATGCTTTTATGTGAATCAACATTTATTTATTTTTCTATTATTGATATATGTATATGATCTCAGAGCAATTCTTTGACTTATCACTATTGAATGTTTAAGAGTTGTTATCTTTCATAGATATGTGTGTCAATAATATATAAATATTAGTGTGATAATGTTTTAATTATTGCTTTGTTCAACTACTTGAACAAATTACTTATCATATGAATGAATATTTTTGTTTATGAATAGAGTCATCTATATGTCTACTTGTCAATAAGAACCATAAAAAATTGTACTACGAAAAAAACTTCCCAGGATAGATTAGTTACTTTTATATTGTTGCATTTTAGAATAGATCATCCATCTTTCCCATTAGGTATTAAAAAATTGATCGCTTATCCATCCCACTTATAAATCATTGGGAAACTAGTCCCATTATATCCATTCGGAGCCACCATACCAAACGGAAAAGGAACTGCTTTAAGGTCTGGACCGGGTGGTTTTCCCTAATGTTGATGCAGCGATTTTCGAGGCATCAACATTTTTGGTTCTAGAAGGAGGGCATGAACTATGAATGAAAAGAAAATCCAAATCTATAATCCATTATGAGAGTAAATCTCCCTCCACCTCACCTCTGACTTCTCCCTCGCATGCTAAAACTTTAGTTTCTAAGCGAGAAGTTGAGGAAACAACAACCACTGCTCAACCCCAAAATATCTTAGATAAATAACTCTAGAATCTCCTGAAGTACAATATCTAATTCATAAACTTCAAGGATTCTTAATATCACCATAGAAATCTGAGTTATCTCAAAGCAGTGTGACTTCGCAATTCATTCCTTCTCATCCCCTCACTAGATTTCAGAGTGAAAAGCTTGGTATTAAACCTGCCAAATTACTTTTACCTAAAAGAAAAATAGTAAGGAAGACAACTGAAGGGTTTGATAGTGAAGCTTTCTCATCATCATCATCCATTTCATCTTCTCTATTGTAAAGTCAACCATCCACTCCCCCACTCCAGATTGTCATTCAACAGGTTATTAGAACTTCAACATCTGCTTCTCAACCATCTGGAACTTCATCTGTGATATCATCCATTAGTAGCTCAACAATGGCACAAAACCCATGGAAAAATCCTCGTGCAGTCACAACGCTTACACCTTTGAATCCATTGCCAGCTCATCCCGAGAAATGGTTGCCAAAATTCAATCTAGATGCAGGCGTTCAGGGAGATGAACACATAAACAATTTTATGTTGTCAGCGAATTTAAAAGGAGTTACTGAAGAAGATATGGTTGTCATAATTTTCCCGTATGCCCTACAAGGATCAGCCGGGTCTTGGTACTTTTTGTTACCATCAGGATCCATTACTAATATTTTCCAAGAGCAGTTCTTAACTAAATATGGTGATGACAGATCCATAGCAACGTTAATCAATGATCTCTCAAATCTTAAAACGGAATTTAAAGAGCCTATAAAAGAGTTTAATTCACGATTAAATAAACTCTTAAATAATATTCCTACTACCTTAAAATCTAGTGAACATGTTAGAAGTGAATGGTACATATCAGCCTTACCTTCAAACATAGCTATCTTTCTGGATAGAGCTGCAAAGCCTACTTTAGCAGAGAATATGAAAGAGGAAATTGCTATGGAAAAACATATCATTGCCTTAGAAAAGAAAGCTGCTCTTGAATATAGAAAATCTAAAAAAGTCACCTTCAAAGATTATTCAAAGAAGAAAATGGCTAAAGATCCATATGATATGGAAGGTCTCCAAAAGGTTCTAAAAACTATGTCAAATGAAATGATAGAAATTAAGAAACAAGTAGTTGGGACATCAACTAAGAAGCCATTTAGAAACTTTAACAAACCAGAAACAAAACCCCCTAATGCTATATCCAATGTAGATTCAGACCCCGAGGACGATGAAGAAGAAGATACAGTCTTATCATCTGAAGAAACCGAAGAAGAGGAAGTTGTAGAATGTCATGGGATGTGGGACTTCATTTTACTCAATTCTAATACATAAAATGAACATGAGGCTTTTCCAGTAAGTACCAAGAGTAAAGGAACTCCTGAACCTGTTCAAGTGACTCAAAAGAAAAATAACATGGGTACTACTACTAAAGAAAAATTTCCAACAAAGAAGTCTACAGCGACGCCTACTCAAGATCAGCGATAAGCTTCCAATCCACCTTCAACATCTAAAACATTAGTAGTTGTAGACTCTGTGGATTACAACATCATTAAATACATGAAGAAAACGAAAGCAAACATCACTATGTTTGAGCCTAGTAAGCTTAAACATCAAAAAAAATTGCTACTCAATGAATTAAATGCAATACCTTCTTCTCCTCTTTTAAATGTTGTATTGTCCAAAGCTGCTAATGGGACAGGAAAGCCACCAGCTGGTAGAGTGGAAGTTACTGATGTTGTTCTAATCGTAGATAGATCAAATTCCCATACTCCTCTTTTTCTCTTGACCTACGAGATTTATAATAGAAATCTGCACAATTGCTTGATAGACTCAGGGGCTTCATCAAATATAATGCCAACGTTGGTCTATTCTAAACTGAATATTGAACCCCAAAAGTCTACAGTGCATATTGGCCAGTTGGATAGAACTAAGGTCCAAGTATTGGGAGAAATCAACTTAGTTACCATTAGGTTATCCGTTGATCCAAGAGTGGTTCAAAGAATTGATATATTAATTGCTAATATTCCTGAGTTTTATGGTTTGATTTTAAGTAGAGACTGATCTGAGAAACTTCATGGTTATATTTCTACCGATTGGTCTCACATGTGGCTTCCCTAAAAGGGAAGCCAAATTAGATCAAGATTGATCGGGAGAAACATATGACTCATACTGTAATAGAGTTTGAACAAGAAAACCAGCCTATAGCATTCAACAGTGATATTCTTGGTAAACACTCATCTGAATCATTCTTTGGTAATTTTAATACTCAATCATCACCTTTCTCAATTAATAATTTCACATCTCAAATTGAAAATTTTTCCCAAACAGATACATCAAGGTGTGTTAAATTTGTTGAGGAAATTGTAAATAAAATTGTAGATAAACTTTTATTTTGGTCATTATATTTTGATGGGTTTAAATCTAATGACGGTGCAGGAGCAGGATGTATTATAGTTAGTCCTGAAGGAGAAAAAACTATGCTATCATGTAGATTAGAATTTGAGTGCACAAATAATATTGTTGAATATGAATCCTTAATTCAACGACCTTACAAAGCAATAAGTCTTAAGGTGCAACATTGGAAAGTGTTAGATGACTCTGAAATTGTTATAAAGCAAGTAAGAAATTCTATACATTGCCTTTCTAGTCACCTTAAACATTATCAATCTTTAGTACAAGACCTTGTATCTCATTTTCTAGCATTTAATATCTCTCCCATTCCGAGATCTTAGAATGCAGCAGTAGATTTACTAGCCAATGTTGCTTCTAAGCTCCTTCCATCTGAAGATTACAGTCCCGATAGATTTTCAGTAGAGTTAATTTTCAGGCCATCAGTTCCTGATAATGTCACTAACTGGCAAGTATTCAATTATGACGACGACATTTTAAATTTCTTAACTTCCGATAAGTCCTATGATGATCAAATTATTGATAAAAGTGAGCATGATCTTCAAATGAAGAAAAAACTGCAAGAAAACTCAATACCTAAATCAATGGTCAAACTTGAAGACCTTTATGACATCAAAGATGGGTTTAAGCAGGTTACTAATTCAAAGCTTCAAAGTTATACTTTGAGATTTGAATTAATAAATCTTGGTAAAGAGGATAAGCCACAAAATATCAATCTAGGATTAGGACTTACTTCAGAAGAAAGATTTGCATTTATCAGATTATTAAATAAATATAAATATGTCTTCACTTGGAATTATGATGACTTGAAAACATATGATACTTCTATCATACATCATACAATTCTGATGATATCTGAAGAAAAACTAGTACAACAGAAATTAAGGAAAATTCATCTGAACCTTGAAAGTCAAATAAAAGATGATTTAAACAAACTCTTGAAGGTTAAGATAATTTTTCCTGTTAGACATTCAAATTGGGTGTCCAACTTAGTCCATATGAGAAAGAAGAATGGTGACATTAGAATTTGCATTGATTTCAAAAATCTTAATAAGGCAAGTCAAAAAGATAACTTCCCACTACCAACAATGGGGTAAACTCTACATTCAATAGCTGGTTCTGAATTAATGTATTTCTTAGATGGTTTTTCAAGGTATAACCAAATTTTGGTGCACCCTGATAACAGACTCAAGACTACTTTCAAAACTAAGTAGGGAACTTACGCCTATCAAAAAATGCCTTTTGGTTTAATTAAAGCTGGAGCTACCTTCCAAAGAGCAATGGATATCGCGTTCAAAAGTCTGATTAATAAATCAGTAGTTGTCTATTTGGATGACATAACTGTCTTCTCTAAGAAAAAAGCAAATCATTTACATGATTTGAAACAAATATTTGAACGATGTAAAAGGTATGGGATTTCATTGAATCCTAAGAAGTCATTTTTTGCTCTTGACCAAGGTAATCTCTTGGGATTCATTGTTTCAAAAGAGGGTATTTATATCAATCCAGATAGAATCAAAGAGATTTCTGATATTCCATTTCCACATAATTAAAAATCATTGCAACCAATTTTAGGTCAAATAAATTTTGTAAAAAGATTTGTTCTAGACTTTTCACAGATTGTTTTACCATTACAAATCATGATCAAGAAAAACTCAGTGTTTAAATGGGGGCATATAGAAAGGGAGGCTATTGATTCAATCAAGCAAGCAATCATAAATGCTTCTGCATTAAACACTCTCAATTTTTCAAATAATTTTATTTTATATAGTCTCGCATCTGATTCATCTTACGCAGCGGTACTGACACAAATCAATGATCAAAAGTTGGAAGCACCAATATCATTTTATAGTTCAAATCTTCAAGGTGTTGAGCTTAACTATTCTGAAGTTGAAAAGCAAGCCTTTGCTATATTCAAAGCCATTAAACACTTTAGACCCTTTCTCTCAAAGACTCACACAAAATTAATAGTCCCTTTTTCAGCAGTAAGATAGTTACTAGTTCAAAGGGAATTGGGAGAGAAAAGGGAAAACTGGGTTACAACAATACAAGAATATGATTTGGACATTAGACCAGAAAATATTGTCAAAGGCCAAGGTTTTTGCAAGTTGTTAGCAGGGGCTTCTAATATTCAGGAACATGAAGGTACCAACAATATTGAAGACGTCAATGAGATAAGTACCATCAATTCTGAATCTCAATATGCAGATTTGATATTTTATTTGAAAAATGGATATACTCCTAATCTTTCCTATAAAATAAACGTGCCATAAGACTAAAAGAAAAAAACTTCATGATTATAGATAATGTGTTGTTTAGGTGCAATTATGATTTGATTTTGTTAAGATGCTTAGAAAAACCTAAAGCACAAAGGTCTTGCAGGAATTACATGATGGTCCAGCAGGAGGACATTTTGGAGTTGATACAACAGCTCACAAAATTATTCATGTTGGGTATTACTGGCCCACCTTATTTAGAGATAATCATGAGTATGTAAGGAAATGTAGAACATGTCAAACTTCCAGTGGAAGACAAAGAAACCCAGCGTTCCTTTTGCAACCAATCAACATTGAGAAGCCTTTTGCACAATGGGGATTGGATATCATTGGAGAAATTATTCCACATTCATCCAAATAGAGCGGGTACATCCTTACAGCTACAGATTACTTTACTAAGTGGGTAGAAGCAATTCCTTTAAAGACAACAAACTCTAAGGCAATCACTGAATTCATAGACTAGTTCATCATTACCAGGTTTGACGTCCCAAATGCTCTTATTTTTTATAATGCATCTTATTTCTCTGGTAATTCCATACTTGAATTTGCTATCAAAAGGGGATTCAAATTGAAATATTCTACAAACTACTATCCTCAGGGTAATGGTTTAGCAGAATTCACTATTAAAAATCTTATCAAAATCATTAAGATAACTATTGATCAGAATCATAAGAATTGGCATAAGTCTTTGATATTTGCATTATGGGCAAACCATATAACCTAGAAGGCCTCAATAGGCACTTCTCCGTTTAATCTAGTGTATGGAAAGGAGGCTATCATACCAGCAAACTTAGTATTTCCATCACTAGCCTTAGTGTAGTTTATTGAAGAAAATCCCTCATTTTCTATCCAATTGAGACATAATCAAATCTTGAAATTAGAAGAAGAAAGGGAGAAAGCCCGAACTACACATGTGAAACATCAACAATTTATTAACTCTTCTTTTGATACAACTTCCACTGGCTCAAAACTTTTACAAGTTGGTGATCTTGTTTTGAAATGGGACAAAGCCCACGAGGATAAAGGAAAACACACTAAATTTCAAAAAATGTGGCTCAAACCATTTCAAATTAGCGAGAAGATAGGCCCATCAACATTCATATTACAAGATCTATCAGGAAAGAGAGATTCTCTTCCTGTCAATGAGCTTATTTTGAAAAAATTCTTCACTTGAGGAAGTAACCCCTTCTCCCTCTGTAAATATTCAATTTTCAACTATATTTGTGTGAATAATTAGTTTAGTTTCTTTCTTGGAAAATAAAGTTGTAAATAGCCCTCTATTGGTTTTTACTATTTGAGAAGGTTACTTAAGAGAAAAATAGTGTTAATATTTACTTTTGATAGATGGAAGCCTTGAAAGAAAAGAAGAAAGTTCTAGGAAATTAGGTATAATTGAATTCTGAAAACCCTTTTTATTTTTGTAAAATCTTCTCAAAACTTGAAAATACTGTAAATCATTCTACGTTTTAAAAGCCCAAAAAAGGTTATCGATAGAAAGCAAAGACTGATTCAATCTTAGCATCTTCAACTCTTAAAATTGTAATCCATTTTCTCTTAGGGAAAAAATTATTCACCCCATCCATCGAAGTTTATGATTTTTCAGAGTGTAATTCTAAAATATATTTGATATGAGAAGATAAGAGGTCTTATCTGAGCTTGCTTACCATGAGCATAGGAGACTATTAAAACTGGCATTACCAACACAGCATACCAAAACAGGGTAATGGCTTATAATTATAAGACAACGGGTCTCATCACGAGCCAACTTGTTCAGTTAAATTATAACCAGTGAATGGCATTGCCAACAGCTGGCAACCAAACCACGACAATGGCTTTTTATCTTACAAAATAAAGAAATAAGGAAAAAAAGAAAAATGCAATATAAAATATGTGGAAACATATCTTTTGGATTCATTCTTTTAAATTATACTCTGAAATGGATGGGACAATGAATGATTAAATGGTTAAATGGTAACCCTGTCGAGACTATAGACATTTGCTGGTAGCAGAGACTCTACATATGACAAGAGAGTCATTATATAAGCTAAGTTGGAGAAGTCTCTTATTTTGTCATTATCAAACAATTAAGGTTTACTTAAACTTATAATGTATTTAATTTTGAGATGAGAAAGAGATAACATAGATAGTTTTCATTATATTTAGAGTTTATGATTACCTAGTTAAATTAGATTTTCTCTATCCACTAAGATTTTCAGATTAAGAAGGTTAAATATTACATTACTTTCTCAGAGACAACTGTTTCTTCCAGTGAATCGCCAATTGTTGTGCTGTACAACAACCCCCCATTTCTAAAAAACTTTTACACAAATTTTTTAATAAGAAATGGGTCCCTTTTTAAAATAAACTTAGTGAGATTTGTGATTTGATAAATAAATTTGGTATTAACCTCATTATAAGAAAAACCTTTATCAAAAGGCCTGATGTAAGTAAATCATTTTGTAAATCCTTTTGAAAAGTACAAAGTGTTCCTTTAAAAAACATTATAAACAATTCTACATTGCGATAAAGCGATCGGAGATTGCGTATCGCAATGATAAAGTGACACCCATAAAGAGGGCCTCATCAAATCCTACAATCTGATAAAGGTAACCGCAATCGAAAATTGGAGGTATCATATGAAAAAGAACTAAAAGCGTAAGCCAAACCCCCGATTATGATCAATAAATAAGGTTTCCATCTCAAGAAGAAAACATTCACGAAATGGTTTGCATGCATAAGTCTTTTAAAAATCAATAAATCAAACCAATTTAATGAAAACATACCCCACCCTATTATAATATCACTTTATTGGAAATCGGAGATATTCAAGTGCAAGTGACAAAGCCTTACCCTTTTGAAACTCCCGATTGCGATTTGTGATTTATCGTCGATCGTCGATCGGGGAAATCCAAAGACACACTTGAAATAATCATTTAATATATGATCAATGAGATGGGTATTTATGGTATTTATTCATCACGATTGGCGGCTCGAGCAGCTATTAAATTTTATAGTTAAGAGTAAATCCTTCAAAGATTTCACTTGTGGTGGTTCTTAACTGCATCTGACTTATCATATGGCAATTGCCTTACTTCTGGTCATTTTCATATTGGCTTTCAGCGGAAATATCACTGTGTTATGGTTTTTAATTGTCTGTGCAGAGTTTCTGTGAACTCATGAATCTAGAGAAGATGGGGAAGAAATCTAAGAAGGCCAAGGCAACTCCTGTAGCTAAAGAACCAGAACCAAGCAAGAAGGGACTAATATTAGATACAACATGTCTTGGCCTGGGAAATGCGAGCTAGGAAAGCATCTACAATCTGATAGAAGTAGAGGAGCCTGAAGAAATGGAAGAGGAAGCCACAGCCGATTCCACCAGCAAGTCAAAAGAAACTCTCAAAGAATTGACCTGTTCATACCTTCATAGGATAGCAACATGGGCCAAAAAAATTTCATACACTGATGTGGTTAGATGGATTATCTAGAAAATCCCAACTTCAAACAGAACATTTTCCACGGTTGATGGAAGAACATTCGGGTCATTTAAACCTGAAGATCTCAGGTAAATGTACCATCTACCTCTTCTTAAGAAGCGCTATAACAAGGCATTCCCAGAAGCATTTGAAAAATTAAATGACTTGGAATCGAACCCGATCATACACTGGAAGCATTTCCCAGAGAAACATAAACACGAGTCATCGGGTAAGTATTCTGTTGACTCACTAGCTTCTCCTTATTGCTATGCTGGCACTATGATGTGTAGACTGTGGGGAAAACATGATTTTGTGAGATTTACTATAGATATGGTCCCGTTAATGAAAGCTGCGATTAATGGTTATGTTATGGATTGGGCACATATTCTATCTGATAGAATAGTCACTGAGATACTAGAATACAGAAGGAAAGTGTATACAACTTCCCGGATCATTCCTCCTTTTTACTATAGTGTATATATTCTTGATACTATTTGTTTTAATTCTGAATATCCCATACTCGGATGGAAGTGGACTCCCCAAGATCCTAATCCTATTCATATCTATCATAAACAGTTCTGGAAGGCCCACTATAAGAATCACTTGTACAGAATTTGCAATGGTCTTGTCCTACATGTATATTATTTTATCTTCAATAAGCCTGACCCTAGGATATCTCAGGAAGCAGCAATTGACCTAATAGCAGTGGGTAGCTGATTTGGAGATGAGAAATTCAATTATGTAAGGCTTTTTGGCAGTCTTACCAAACCCCATGTTCTTCCTCTATGTGTTCTTGACAAACTGTTAGCCCGAGAGTTGGCATATCAGAGAACAGTTGAAGGAACGTCAAAAACCCTGAGGGATTCCAAGAAGCATATGTGGCCTACATTCCCCTTATGGTGTGGAATTTTTACCTTACATGATTATAAACATGCAGAGAAAGAGGCAGAGAATATTCAGATGCTAAATCTTGCCACCATTCCTAATAGGCAATTTGACCTAAGGAAGGTTGCCTATAATGTTACTTCTCAAGCTAAACTTAACATATTTGATCATGAAGAAGATGATTTTGATGATTTGTTTACTTTAGCTGAAATATTTTATTAGGTTAAAGGATTAGCTCGTATCAAATTTGGAAAAGAGGGTTTAGAAAAATTCAATAGGCTCGGGCCCAGAGGTTGCAAACTCTGCCTTTAGATCTATTAGCTACAACCCCAACAGTTCAGCCACAGAGTCAAAGTGAACAGGAAGTTGTCGATAATACTCCTGTAGTGGAGAAGGTTCTTGAGAAGGAAAAGTTGCCAGAATAGGAGCAAAGACAAGAAACAAGTAGTGGACCCCTTGATTCAAACATTTATGTTGATCCTAAACTAATCAAGGAATGTCAGCGATTTGATTCCATCTTTAGTAGTACTGAGAGCATTCAAGGATTCAGCACACCTAAGGTAACTACTGGCTAGAAGTCAGTAATCAACACAGTTCCTACTAAAGGAACTAGTGGCCCACCCATGATTCAAAAGGATGTAGAAACAATCCCTGAAAATCCCTCGGATGAAATTGTTTTACACATAGAAGAGATACCACCATTAGATGGCTTCTACAGCCCTAAGCATAGAGTTGTAATTAAAAGACAAAGGAAAAAGAGGAAAATTGATCAATCTCCTCTTTTGACTTCACAAATGGAGATAACAAATGTGGTATGGAGAGAGGAAGTTAATCCTTCTGAAGATCTCACCAAACTTTCTTAGTATGCTGGAGCATACACAGCGGCCACAATGGATAAAGCATCAGAGGTCAGTAATTTTCTAAAAGAAAAAGACAAAGCAATCAGTTTGCTAGAAGCACAGGCACAAGAAAAACAACAGAAAATAGAACAACTGGAACAACAATTAGCATTCTAGAAGCAGCTAAACGGGGAGTTGAATGAGAAATTTCTCAAAAAAAACAAAGGATTGATGAGCAGGCAATTCATAAGCAAAAGGAGTTATCCCAATCATTAGGTAAGTTGCAATTATTAAATGAACAGCTGAGAAAATTGAAGGAAGAACAAATCACTCAACTAACAGTTCAGATAGAAAGATTCAAGGAATATCCCTAAGTGGGAGAATTCAGATCGGAGGCTCTACAGATTACTAGGGCATTGTCTAGACAGTTAAGCCTATTATGTCATAATATTTCACTGGTTCTTCCTCTATGTGAAATTTCATCATCCATGGTTGACAAATTAGTAGATGCGAGACTAGACTTGGAAAAAGAAGATGAAAGATTAACAAATTTTCTCTCTTGGAAAGAAACAAAAGAGGGAAAAGCTGTTAATCTACCACAAATTCTAGAATCGCATAAAGAAATTCTATTCACCAAATGGCAATCTCAGTTAATGAAGGCAGAAAGAGCAACATCAAGATGCAGATCAGCAACAAACAACCTGATTGAATTGATTAATAATAGTTGTTATTTATCAAATTTAATAACAAAGTGTTCTCCAAGAAAACTTCTACCAGTAAAATCATTAGAACAGATGTGGAAACATGAGCTAGAGCAGAGGGAAAGATTGATCGCAGGTATCCAAAGTTTAACGTGGGAAACCTTATGGTTTTTCCTTGTCAAACCATATAGTCAGAGAACAACGATGAAATGCCTCACCAATGCAATTGGCCATATGATTCCTGAACTTAATGATGCCACATACACTGCTTAGTTACACTCATGCATGAGTCACCCACCAGAACTTTAGCCCATGCTTGTCATTTGTCAGCTCCAATCACAAGATAATTAGCCAATACAGTGAACCATTTGTGACCGACTGCAGCATGCCTATTTCTAGATGATTTTCACATTTTTTGTGATTTGGTTATACCAACACATAGCATATTTATTTCATAGTTTGTTAGTTTAAGTAGTATTTATAGACCCTTTCATGTTTTTAGAAAGGGTCCTCAAATTTTTGTATTAAGACTTGGATTGGAAGTTGCACAACTATGCTTCCAATATATTTACTTTTATAGAAACTAGACCTGAATTCTGAGTTTTGATGAAGAATGCTTTTATGTGATTCATATCAGAGGAGAATCAAATGCATACTGTACTACTATTTGTGTTTTTGCTTCATGCTTTTATGTGAATCAGCATTTATTTATTTTTCTTTTATTGATATATGTATATGCTCTCACAACAATTCTTTGACTTATCACTATTGAATGTTTAAGAGTTATTACTCTTCATATATGTGTGTGTCAATAATATATAAAGATTAGTATGATAACATTTTAATTATTACTTTGTTCAACTACTTGAACAAAGTAATTATCATATGAATAAATATTTTTGTTTATGAGTAGAGTCATCTATATGCCTACTTATCAATAAGAACCATAAAAATTTGCACTACGAGAAAGACTTCCCGGGATAGATTAGTTACTTTTTTATTGTTGCATTTTAGAATAGATCATCCATCATTCCCATTAGGTATTAAAAAATTGATCGCTTATCCATCCCACTTATAGATCATTGGGAAAATTGGTCCCATTATATCCAATCAGAGCCACCACACCAAATGGAAAAGGAGCTGCTTTAAGGTCCAGACCAGGTGGTTTTCCCCGATGTTGATGCGTGATTTTTGAGGCATCAACAGTGTCATAAGCCTCGATCTTATCAAATTTATTTATTTGACGCATCAGAGCTCATTCTTCACCTTGATCTTGGAGCTTTGTCATCCCCATCACATATAGGAGCATTCAGCACACTCAGCTCAGCTTTTCCCTGGTAAGTCCGCTTATCATGTCTTTTGGCTCTTTTCTATCACATTTTGTATTTTGGTTTGTGTGAGTGTTGTTTACTTGGTTTCGTTAAACACTTGTTGTCATTTTAATGCATGCTAGCTTGTAAAATAATTGTTTCAAGTTTTCCATTGCATCTCACTGTTGTTGCATGCATGACATTGTTTTTGCACTAACAAGCGTCGTTGTGGTGAATCGCTTCACACACTTACTTGTTTTCCTATTTGCATGCATGTCCATTCACTCATATCTACACAGCTTCACACATGCATTCAGCCTTTGGGCTACCTTGGCCGAACCTTGCCTTGCCTAGCTTGCATTATGCATTTATGATAGTGAAGGCTCTACCTTCCTCCCATAAATTACACAGATATTTCCCAACACTGACCTCGCAGGCTTGCTCTACACAATTCTGAGAGGCAGTGCCCTGCTCGCCCCTCGAACTATGCAGATGCAATTTTGTCGGGTTATAGTCAAGCTTACTGAAACTACACATTGCGCAGTTTCAGTCCTAAGCAGGCCAAGCTGGACCATGCTCTGCGTAGTTTCAATAGTCATTCATCCCACTAATAGTATGATCTATGTTATGTGCAGTTATGGTAGTTAGTCTCCCAGCCTCCCGATGAAAATTGTGCAAACCTTGCAATCAGTCACTTAGGTGTGTTGCATGTCAATACTCATGTTGCTTTTCATTTTCAATTGACATTATGATTTCCATGAGTGTTTCTCTATATTCAGGTATCACAGGTGTTCGTTCATCTCTAAGCAGTACATGTGCAATGGATTCCAAGAGAGAAGGGTCAAAGGACACCATTGTGAATGCAACTGGAGATGCAGTCAAGCAAGTGTCTATGAGCTTGCCCATATATGAAGACACTAAGTTGTTCATAGACAAGGATATCAAGATGAAATGGTAGGACATCAACAACATATTTTCAGGCACCTTTGAGGAGAATCTGGAGGACCGCAGGGTATATGTCAACATACACAAGGCTAGCTTGTACCAGATTGCATGCACTTATTCTACGTTTCCATGTGCAGACGTGCTCCACTGGATTGTCTCGCATACTAATCTAGAGGTAATGGTTTTGAGAAGTGTCAGTGGAACAGAACTTGCTACCTTTAGGGCAAAGTACTTTCAAGTGATGTATCACTTGTTGTAGTCGGTGATCATGATGGATACACCCTTCACCAGACCCAGCAGCAGTACAAACTCAAGAGACATCTTGAAGAGTTGGGTGAGAGAGTTATCTAAGTTTAGGATGACACCCAACCAAGTGTACAATACAAGGATACTTCAGAAGGCATATAAGCTCTTGGTCATCTTTGCATGCCGCGTATATGGCCAAGAGAGTACAGAAACATTCCTGCAGAGTTGGGTGATTGTGCTAGATCAATTGGTGAACGAAGGAATACCTTTCAACTAGTCCGACATATTGGATCTCCAGTTGAAGGAACAGGTAACAAAAACCTGGCATCTGCCCAAGGGTCAGCAAGTGAAGCTTTTCATGTCTTCTTACCTACTTGATACAATCTGTGCCCGTCAGAAATTCTCAGGCTTGGGTTGGGAATAGACACCTTCAGAAACCTTTGTGCACACTTATTGCAAGTTGTTCTCTAAGTGCACCCTTCCATGGAGTCATAACACAGTTATCAGACCACTTCGTCACCCTAGTGTACATGATGATCTTTGAGTAGGATCCATCTTGCATGTTGCAGGTAGCGATGGAAGCATTGATTGACATAGCAGATTGGTATGCCTCACCCCTCAGCATCTTCATCCATATGTACATCGCAGAGAAGACTCTACATGTCTTGCCAAATCTTTCCATGGATAAGTTGGTCATGGAAGAAGTTGTGTATCACATCTTGACAGGGTTTTCAGCGAAACCGCACAAGAAGAGGAAGGCACCTTGGCCCACTCTTCCTTTGTGGATCGAGTTGTATGAGATCCAGAATCTCAAGCATGCTAATGCCAAGATAGAGGAATTCAAGAGGTTCACCTTTGCCACAAGAAGTTTGAATCTGTATAACCTGCATTTCTTAGTAACGGACCACTGTGCGAGAGTGTATCATCCTTGGATCCACAGGGCATGTCATTGGCATGAGGAAGACCCATGGAGATACTACTATAACTTATCAAGGCTCAATAAATCGATCACAATGACTATAGATTGGTTAGCAATGTTGAAGACAGCAACATCTCAGAGAGAAGCATCGTCAATAGTAGTAGAGGGCAACATACCTATTCTTGAAAAAGGCAAGAGGAAGGTTGTTGATAGTGCAGATGCGGAGAAAAGATACAAGTTCAAAGCAAATCCACTTGTGTTGAAAGAAGTTT
The DNA here is from genome assembly GCA_000404065.3 of Pinus taeda. NCBI lineage: Eukaryota > Viridiplantae > Streptophyta > Pinopsida > Pinales > Pinaceae > Pinus > Pinus taeda. The sequence goes on along the minus strand of APFE031672862.1, from coordinate 228,132 downwards.
TAGAGACTGAGGTGAAGAGGCGACATCACAACAAGAGGATTGTGCAAAGGAAAAGAGAGAAGTAGAAGTTGGAGGAAGCATAAAAGGAGTTGCAGGACTTGAAGCAACAACTCAGGGAAGAACAAGAGTTGCATAGAAGAGAGAAGAAATCATAGCAGGAACAAGAAAAGTAGGAGGTGTAACATGCACACATTGATGAAATTGCACCCTTATAGGTTATTGATTCATCTGAACACCTGGCACATGGCAGAGAGGGTGAGCAGTCATAGGAGCAGTACTTTGCTCAGAGATTGAATAGATGCTAGAGCAGATGGACATGGATATGGTTAAGCCTGAGTTAGATCAGGACATTGACCTCATGCCTCATAACCAAGGGGTCACCCCAATGGCTTCACTAGATCCAAAAGCAGAGCAAGTCCTAAGCAATCAAGGAGACATAAAAATCCTTGAGGGTAATCCGGAAGCGGATGTGCACAACTTATATTTTGACAAATCACAACATAGATTTGTGCAATTTTGCAGAGTGCCCACTTCGAATATCCATGTATCTCCTGCACAATTTGAAGAGCGAGTGATCATGTCTGATGTGCGCAAGAATCCAGTTACATTGGTCGATGCTACAAGGACATATGCCGAAGTCACCAGCTCGAGTGTTAGATTCTTGATAGCTAAGAATGAATGCATGGCTAAGGAGTTACAGGCAGCCAAGTGGGGAGAAGTGAAAGCTACAAGATCCACTAGAGCAGAGTTGAGAAAATAGATACTTGATGAAGTATCATCTCGAGACAATCATACGATGGTTGTACTTCAGATTCATCACCATGCATAAGTCAGTTGTCGATCTTAACGGTTGGTAGCAGTGTTGTGCTAGGAGAGAAAGCATCTTGTTTGACATACACACTACTATCGATCACATGAAAATATGGATAATGAGGTACAAGGGAGCCCCATTACACTTTCCAAAGATGATGAAGCCAAAGGTAGTGGAGTTGAAGGCACACATTCAGAGTGAGATCTAAAACTATGAGGAACTCCCACAGCACATGACTAGCTTGCAAGCTTCACATGCATGGGTGTTCAAGAGAATGTATGTCATTGTGTGCATGCATGCGATCCCATCCAATGGAACACTCACTGAGGTGAAGACAAATAAAACCCTATCTCCTTGTAGTATTTGTATGGAATTACGTCGAATTCTACCCAAAATATGAGTCTGAATGAGTCTGAATGGAGCTAGACATGTACTTTGATCAATTGATGTGCATAACCACTAGCGCAAACTTGTAGATGATTGCAGACACTATGCATCAACATATCATTGGTCTGGCTGAAGTTAAGACCATAATGTGCAAGCTATCAGATGAGTTGGACAGAGGTGCCAAATCACTGAACCTGGATGCAACAGAGGCTAGAGTTTGCTTTCAGAAGGATGTCACCACAGAGTACATAGAAACCATAACAGACTACCAAGCCTGGCATCAGTTCGCCAGCATCGATCATTGAGAGGATGTCAAAGAGCTAGTCTTCCCACAGTTGTCCCAGTCTTAGTGATGTCTTGCATGGTTTACTCAAGCCTATTTTTGTCTTACATGGGTACATGTGCAGATTGTAATGTAAACATGTTGTAAAAGTGAAGGACCAAGTGTCAATAGTAGAATGTAACAGTCACATGTAAGTTGAAGAGTCATGAGGGCAGGTGAAGAGTCACAAAGGGGAATGTCAAGGGTCACCCCACACTTTTCTATTTATAGAACCTCATAACTCATTGTACATGATTTTGAGAGCTAAGCTTCCTATAAATATAAATTAGAGAACGCTTGGAGTGTATGATAACGAGCCTTGGCTTCTCCACAGTGCAGAACTAGTACATCTCTTTGGAGGACCAGGGAGCAGTGACTGTAATGTTCCACTATTGGGACTAGTGGTTTTCATGGTTGTATGTATGATTAGATTTCACTCGTTTAATATAATAGAGCCAACATATTTCATGCATATGTTATTATTGTAGTTCGACTATCCTGGTTACTTTAATGATGTATGTAGTTGTAATTTATGCATGTATGTATGGACTATTCCATATGTGTTTGTATGAATCTTATCGAAGCATGTTTTATATATAATCCATCACTTTGGATCATCGGCTATCCTACTTTCCATCTCGTGATGTCTTTATGCTCGTGTGTTCCCTTTTAAGTTGCACGCTATCATAGGTTTCTAAGGGGCACACTCATCCCCCATTCATGCACCTTCCTTGACTTGTTGCAAGGTCACACCCTTGCTTCCAACAAGGACATCTTACTTACCTCTACATGCAACTGTAGTCAAGGTGATACCATACTACCCACTGTTGGGACTCCTACACCAAATGGTCTGAGGTCTAGTTGGGACTTTTTACCAAGGAGATCCCTTGACATGTTGGCAGGTCCAACATTGTCAACATTTATGGTGCTAGAAGGAGGGCGAGATGACAATTTGAGTCCTCACATCCTGTTTTGAATCTTTGCGCAACTATCATGGATATTGTTGTAGTGAACCCTATGCATTGTCTATACAATGCACATTCCTTTGAAATCACGAAGGATTTTTTTGATCACTTGTCTAAAATCACATATGATGGTGAAGGCTAAGTGGCCTAGACTGAGCACTTACACGAATGCTTTTCATTCTTGTATAATGTGGAAGAGTTTGATGACGTAGAGGTCAGCATGTTGTTTGCAAACACACTCCATGAATCCCCGGAACAATGGTGCCACAACCTACCTACCAATTGCGTGCACTCATTTAAGCACTTCAGTGATCTAATTGAATCTATTTTCCATCATTTTGATCCTAAAGCTCTTGAAAAAAAATATTAAAACAACACAAGGCCCCACATGAATTGCTTATGGATTTTTGGAAGTGCTTCTGTCTACTCATGTTGGAAGCTCCAAAAATTCAGATGAAATTCCAATATATCATGGACATATTTGAATATTGTTGTCACAAATCACTCCATCCCAAAGTGATGCAAAAGTTCAAACCCCACCCAATATACTTCAATGATGGAGCTGTACAATCACAAGCAGACACCATTGCTGTCACAAGTGACTGTCCACCTTACCCTCATCAAATAGCTCCACCCACACAGGGTGATGTGGAAGAGCATGCACACATGTATGTTCAACTGTCACATCCTTCCACCCTCACTACTCTCAATTTCTGTGTAGATTTGATTGGGAAGCCCATGGGTTGTCGTAAGCACTTGTTACCTCAAACTTCACCTTTGTGTTCTATTGATCCTCTAGATTGTACTGTCTTGTGTTCTTCCATTTTGGACTCTACACCTATTGTGAACGAGGATCAAGACATTAGCAGAGTTGATGTTGCACAACCAACCTACCATGTCGTTTATGATGAGCATGACTGGGGATTTGAACATCAACCCATAGTGAAGGATGACTTCCTTCTATCCACACCTCCTCCACTTTTTCTTGACATCTTTGGTGATTCTACTATCTCTAATTTACCTTGTGTAAATTCACCCACAGATTAATCTACTTCTGATCATTTGCAGAACACACCCGATGTCAATCCATCATTTGACAATGAAGAGGACAAATTCTTCACTAAAAATCCACTTGATTTTTCATCTACTTTTTTCGGAAATTCAGAGGGTGAACATTCTCACTTCTCATTTACCCCTCTATTTGATTCATCATATCCTGAGGATGTTGATGGACTTATTGATTTTTCTGATCGTAGCTGTCGTGATCTATTTACTCCTGTATTCGATCACGATATTGATTCTATCACTATTGATATTTGAAAACCACCTGTTTATGGTGAGATATATGTTGGTCAAGTCGAAACCCCACAGGGTGTCAAGGCACTTCACCCCGAGCTGATGGTTATGTCCGGCCCTCGCTATCTTGAGGTTAGTTTCACTTCCAATCAGGAAATTGTTGAAACACCCAAGGCTCCTTATCACTCATTTGTATGCATTGAATATCAATCCAACACTCATATTTTTCTTCCTCCACTTGAATCACATGATCCTATTTCTTATGCATTGGAGGAATCATACATAACAAGCACAATTACGAAACATAAGTTATCTATGTTTCTCACGTTTTCTTGCTTGTCACAGTCAAGAGAGTGCATATGCTTAACATCTACACGTAGTGTATCACAACACCATGGTAAGTCCACAGAGTACTTGTCACATGCTTTAAATTTTTTCTTTTTTTCGATGCATTTAAACTTGGAGTGTGTTTGTTTTCGTTGTTATATCTTTCATGTTTTTTGGTTCACTTGACTGTGCTCTTAGTGAGCCATGTCTTCACCAACATGGGTTAACAAATGTGTTAGTGGCTACATTGGAAATATCACATCATGTGATCAGACCCATGCATCGTTATTTTAGGAGTAGGAGTAGTGCTTGCTTTATGTTTGTTTTCTTGCTTGCCTACTTTGCTTATTTTCTTTACTTTCACATTTTATTCTACTCTTTTCTTTATTTTATTTTCTTGTTTACATTTGTAGGTTAGTTTCGCATGAAACCATGTGTGACGCTTAAGACAAGCAGGGTGAAGTACAAGAGGACTTGTACAACTACCAACACTTGGTTATCTATTGTCCTCCCTCTTTATGCAGAACTTGTTGTCTTTAGTCAATGATATGCCAATGGAAAATATGTTCTATTCAAAGTGAATCTTGGAGAAAACACAACGCTTGCAATCTAACTAGTACCACTTACTCTAGTCGGTTGTTTTTCGGTTAATCCTTGTTAGATCAATCAAGTAGAGTAAGGTGAGGGGGGGGACTTTAACAAGTATATTAGAGATATACACAACATAATTCTTTGAAGAAACAACCTCTTATGCTCTCAATAAGTTGTGACTCCTCTTCTGCCTCTGAAATAAATAAGTGCCTATGCACAGTTCTTGAAAAAATGAAAAATGAAAAAATGAAAATGTGAAAAATTTTGAAAAAATGAAAAAGGCAAAAGAAGAGAAAAGCTTCCTACACAGAGAGGTGATGCAAGTAACTCTGTCAAGGTACTGACCAGGCTCGCTAGCAGCAAAGTGATGCTTGTGTTCCTGCGTGACTCTGTCGGGGTACTGTCCAGGCCTACTTGCAGCGGAGCAACACCAAAGATGAAACTTAAACTTTGACAGTCATATTACTTGTGCACCAATATACCCCTCATCCCCAATCAAAACAACTAAGTTGACTTGGGTTGGAATGTGTGTTGATCGATCAATAGCATGGTAGGTGCTACATCTTTCACTCAAGCGAGTGTGGAAACCACAATGATCAAGGAACCGAACAATACTTCCAGAGGAGTTAGACTTAATTTTCATGAAACAAGGTCCATTCAGAGAGCACGAATTCTACCAGTGTGTCACAAAGTGTTGTAGCAACTACAACCATGCTCTAAAATTTTTATTTAACTTCATTTTGGAGCCTCCCTACCAACCATCCTTAGCAACATGTCTTGCACTGACAGGTACTCATGCTTCAATTTAGTTTCTTGGCTTATCAGCTTGTGTTTTCTAGCTTATATATCTTCCACCCGCAAGCTGACATCCTGTGACTTGGTTATGACCTGGCTATTTTTCCCACTTGTAAAATTTCACAAAACTACAGGGGAATCAACCTTCCTCTCCAGAATTGCACAGAACATCAAGGTAGCCTACTGCTCTCCAAAAATGCACAGAGCAAGCAGGAAGCCTTCCTTCTAAATATTGCATAGAGCAACCCATCACTGGGATTTCTCTCAAAATTTGCGTAGATCTGGTTGAAAACCTAGGATTCGATCGAGAAATTGCATAGAGCCTGAGGGGCAACCAGAGCCACTCAACCCAGAAACTGCGCATAAGCCATTCCTTGGATTGCAGACCATTGCATGTGCTCCCAAGTTGACCGGTTCCCTCGAGGACTAAGTAATATTTCTTTGCATGCAAGGGTTGTTTTTTTCCTAAAAAATAAAAAATAAAAAAGCATCTTTAGATTTTAGGGATCCATTTTTAGCAGCTAGGGGTTACATGCAAAAGTCATTTAGAAACCTCCCACTAAGTGTCACTTTTTCCTATATTTGTGGCATGTGCGTCATAAACCTCGATCTTATAAAAATTATTTATTCGATGCTTCAGATCTCATTCTTCACCTCAATCTTGGAGCTTTGGCATCCCCATTTCATCTAGGAGCATTCAACACACTTAGCTTAACCTTTTCCGGGTAAGCCCGCTTTTCATGTCTTTTGCTGCTTTTTTGTCACTTTTTGTATTTTAGTTTGTGTGAGTGCTATTTTCTTGGTTTTTTTGAATGCTTGATATTGTTTTAATGCATGTTAGCTTGTAGAAGTTGTTGAAATATGGCAATAATAATATTCCAATTTAATTTGTCCTTGAATTAAATTGTGAATTAAAATCGAATTTAGTCTTAAAAGCTACTTGAAAATAATTAATTAATTTATTTTAAATTAATTAGTTGGAGAAATTCAAGTTAGAAGTCATCCAAGAGTTATCCCTTAAATTAAGGAGATAAGATTGAGTTGTAATTAGTTAACTCACTTTGTTGAGTTAAGTCTAGTTAAATTAGTTCCAAACTGTTTGAGGAACAAATACTGAGTTAACAGTCAGTTGATGCATTAATGCACTCAACTAGTGCTACTCCAGTTAACTGAAGATTCCCTCATTAGAAACTCATGCATGTCTATTTTGAGAAAGACCCAGTTAAGATTAATGTTTGAGGACAGTGTACTATCAATTGCATGTGTTTTCTCGTGGAGAAAACTCATGCATGCAATCCAGGATTTATCCTTGAGGATTGCACAGTTTTGGAGGAAGATCATCCACTTGGTTGAAGGAAAATCATCCACATAAATAGCGCAAGGAAATGGGAGCTTGGAGGGTAGAGAGGAAGGCTAGAGAGAAGCCAAGATTGCCTATCAACATCTGTGAGGATTGTATTGAGAGCTAGCTAGCTGTGACAGCTAAGGCTTTGTATAATTCCTATGTATTTCCACCATGTATGATAATACAATAGTCTAGGGTTTTATCTGAGGATTTCCCCAAAGTATTTTCATGTGTATTGTGCCATTGATTCTTCTTCTTCTGGGTATAAATTATTTAGCTCAATCTTTAAGCTTCTGCAAATTGATAGTACAAGTAGGTTATAGTATTCTGCTTTGATTTATATTGCATTATTGGGTTAACCTACAAAGATTTTCTACATGGTATCAGATCTGTGAATAGTATACTGAGAAGAGAATTCAAAGTTTGAAGTTTAAGGTTGCAAGTGCAAATTGAATTCATATCATACTTCAAGGTTGGCCAATGTCGTTCTATCGCTTGAGACTCAAGTATGCCTTGGAAGGTAGCTCGAATTACATAGCATGGAAAGCTAGAAGGGAGGCTGTATTAGAAGATAATGACTTGAAAGAATTCATTGATCAAGAAATCCCAAAGCCAGCTTCAACTAATGCATAAAAGTTGGCTGAGTGGAAGAAGTGTGTGGTGAAAGCGAGACAGATCATCCTTGAGGGAGTTCGAGACCATATTGTCTCGAGTCTCCATGGTAAGGATACTCCATTTTCAATGTGGAAGACATTGAAGGACCTCTACCAGAACAGTAGCGACTAGAGGAAATTGGCACTCAAGGATAAGCTTTGAAGAATCAAGATGGAGAAGGGAGATATTATTTCCACATATCTGAACAAGCTCACCACCTGCAGAGATGAGCTTGACAGTGTGGGAATAACTACTATTGATGATGATATGTTGAGCCTCACTCTCCTTAACCTTCCAAATAGTTGGAATAACTACCAGGACTCTATGAATGGAAGGGAGAAGTTATCAGATTTGGAATGAATGTGGTCAGATCTTATGCAAGAGGAGCACATAAAATGGTTCTTCATCCAAGAATGATGATGAAGAAAATATGGCCTTAGCAAGTAAGGCAAGGAAATGGAAGGGGAAGGCTTCCCATTTCAAATGAAACTCTTATCATGGAGGGAAGAAGGGTGACATGTCTAAAGTAAGATGATTTAATTGTCACAAGATGGGACATTATGCGACTAATTTCCCATTGAAAAAGTCCAAGAAGGGATCCTTGGAAGGATCAGAAGGTGAGGCATTAGCCTCTCAATTTGAAGTGGACTTTACCCTCTTCGCATGCATGGTGTCATCGATGATGGGTTGTGTCTGGTATCTTGATAGTGGAGCCTCATTCCACATGACTGGTGATAAAAATTTATTCAGTGTCTTGGAGGAGAAAGACATCAAGATGTGCATAGAGATGGGTGACGACGGAAGGTATAATGTTTCAAGAGTGGGCACGGTTTCTTTTCAAAGGGAGCATGGAGCTCCTCTCACCTTGACGATTGTGATGTATGTGCCTGGACTGAAGAAGAACTCGGTATCAGTCGTGATGTTGAAGGACAAAGGCTACAATGTTGTCTTGAGTAAAGGAAAGGTGTTCCTAAGACACATAGCCATGGGTCAGACCAAGAGGATAGGGATTCGGGTGAAGAATCTCTATAAACTAGAGGTAGATGATTGTGAAACATTGAGTACAAAAGCAGAATTGGTGCCAAGCCAAGACATTGGCGAGTTGTGGCATAGGCGGTTGGGCCATTTGCATCATGGGGCTTTGAAGATGATACAACAGATATCTACAGGACTTTCCAAAGGTAAACTTGAGCAAGTTGACACATGCAAATGTTGTACCTTGGGAAAGTACACCTAGTCTTCTTTTCATGATCGATACAGTCGAGCAGAGGCTATCTTAGAGTGAGTTCATACTAATTTGTGTGGACCATTCTCGACAGCATCCACAATGAAGCAAAGGTATTATGTGATTTTCATTGATGACTATTCTCGTAAATGCTGAATTTATTTCATGCAGAAGAAGGACCAAACTTTCAAAAAGTTTTGTGAGTTCAAATCTTTTTGTAAGAAGAGTTTCGGTGTAAATCACATGAGAAATACCTTTGTCGACGCGTTTCGAACCAACAAGTGTGGTTCATCGTCAGGACAAGTTGAAGACAGATCAGGCATAGCAAGTTAAATAGACAGAGCAGAGACTCTAATGGCTATAAAACGGCTATAATTGACCCTAGGACCAAGGTAACAAATTATAATAATAAATTTAATATTTTTATTATTTTC
>APFE031672862.1:200986-218960 GCA_000404065.3 Pinus taeda | reverse complement strand
TTCAAATCTTTTGTCAAGAAAGAGTCAGGGAAGAAGATCAAGGCCTTGAGAAGCGACAACGATTGAGAATATGTATCTCAAGAGTTTAATCACTTCTGTGTAGCGGAAGAAATTAAACGATAGTTGATGGAACCTCATAACCCGCAGCAAAATGGGGTGGTCGAGAGGAAGAATAGAATTATTGTACGAGCAGCACAAGAAATGCTACAAGACCAAGGCCTACCACTTCACTTGTGGGCTGAGGCATGCAACACAATGATCTATTTTCAGAATAGAAGCCCACATCACATACTTGGGATGAAGACACCAGAGGAAGCTTTCTCTGACAAGAGACCAGATGTGGGTCACTTCAGGATCTTTGGCTCATCGGTATTTTTCCATGTGACAAAGGATGCATAGAAGAAGCTTGCGCTAATAGTAGAGTTGGTGATATTTGTGGGGTACATTGATACACCTCACAACTATCGGGTGTGTTTGCCTACTTGTTGGAGGAAAGTGGTTTGCAGAGATCTCAAGTTTGATCAGTGAAAGGCCATGTGAGTTTCCCTTGAGAGGGAGCTCCAACTACAGGCCGTGGAGGAACTGTTGCTTCCTAAGGAGGAGGAGCCTCATACTGATGTGGAGTAGCCGCATACAAAGGTTCCAGGAGTGGAGACATCCACTCAAGAAGATTCTTCTAGAGATGGACGAAAGTGCACAAGGGAAGCTAACAGATTGTTGGAGGATGCGAGAGAGAATTTGGAAGCACCATCTTCTCAGCACAAATAGAGGAGGTCACCTGAGAGGTACATTGGATACATGGCCCTTGCTGGGGAATGTGTTGAGACTGAGCCATCTCCCTTTGAGGAACCAGTGCAGCAACTAAATTGGGTTGATGCTATGGTGGAGAAGTATGACTCCATAGTTCATAACAGTGTTTGGGACATGGTTCCAAGACTGGAGAACATGTCAATTGTGAGTTCCCATTGGCTTTACAAGTAAAGAAAGTTGTTGATGGTAGTGTGGAGAAGCATAAGGCAAGATTTTTTTCCCATGGCTTTTCACACGTTGAGAGGATCATGTTGTTGCAGTATATTTCGACAGATGAGAAAGATGCTGACATTTTGACAAAGGCATTGTCAAAGTGTAAATTCGAGTTCCATAGAGACAAGATCAGGGTGGTAGATAATCCCTTTCTTGTTGAGAGGGAGTGTTGAAATATGGCAACAAGAATATTCCAATTTAATTTGTCCTTGAATTAAATTATGAATTAAAATCGAATTTAGTCTTAACAACTACTTGGAAATAAATAATTTATTTATTTTAAATTAATTAGTTGGAGAAATTCAAGTTAGAAGTCTTTCTGAAGTCATGCAAGAGTTATCCCTTAAATCAAGGAGATAATATTGAGTTATATTTGAGTTGTAATTAGTTAACTCGGTTTACTGAGTTAAATCCAGTTAAATTAGTTCCAAACTATTTGAGGAACTAATAGTTAGTTAATAGTCAGTTGTTGCACTAATGCACTCAACTAGTACTACTCTAGTTAACTGAAGATTCCCTCATCAGAAACTCATTCATGTCTATTCTGAGAAAGACCCAGTTGAGATTAATGTTCAAGGACAGTGTACTATTATTTGCATGTGTTTTCTCATGGAGAAAACTCATGCATGCAGTCAAGGATTTATCCTTGAGGATTGCGCAGTTTTGGAGGAAGATCATCCACTTGGTTGAAGGAAAATCATCCACAAGGAACAACGCAAGGAAATAGGAGCTTGGACAGCAGAGAGGAAGGTTGGAGAGAAGCCAAGATTTTCTATGAGCATATGTGAGGATTGTACTGAGAGCTGGCTAGCTGTGAGAGCTAAGGATTTGTATAATTCCTATGTATTTCCACCATGTATAATAATACAATAGTGTGGGGTTGTTTCTAAGGATTTCCCCAAAGTATTTTCATGTGTATTACGCCATTGATTCTTCTTCTTCTGGTTATATTGTTCATCTCGATCCTTAAGCTTCTGCAAATTGATAGTAGAAGTAGGTTATAGTATTCTTCTTTGATTTATATTGCATTATCGGGTTAACCTACACAGATTTTCTACAAATGCATTGTTTCAAGTTTTCCATTGCGTATCACTATTGTCACATGCATGACATTATTTCTGCACTAACGGTCGTCGTTGCAGTGACTCACTTCACACACTTACTTTCTTTCCAATTTGCATGCATGTCCATTCACTCATGTCTTCACTCATCTTTGCACATCCATTCGGTCTTTACATGTTTTTTGTCGCCCATCAGCAGGTTTGGGCTACCATGGCCTAGACCTTGCCTTTCCCATCTTTCATTACACATTTATGAGAGTGAAGGCTATGCCCTCCTCCCATAAATTGTGTAGATCTTGCCCAACAATGACCTCTCGGGCTTTCTGTGTGCAATTCTACGAGGCAGTGCCCCAATGGCCCTCAGAACTACACAGATGCAGTTTCGTCAGGTTGCAGTCAAGGTGACTGAAACTGTGCATTTCACAGTTTCATTCCTCAGCAGGCCAAGATGGATTGTGCTCTACATAGTTTCAATAGTCCGTCATTGCACTGACAGTCTGAATTGTGTTTTGTGCAGTTCTGGAAGTCAGTCTCCCAACCTCCCGATGAAAATTGCACAAACCTTCCAATGAGTCACCTAGGTGTGTTACATGTCAATCCTCAAGTTTCTTTTGGTTTTCAACTAAAATTTTTCTTTCCATGAGTGTTTCTCTATCTATAGGCATCACGAGTGTTCGTCCATCACTAAGCAGTACATGTGTAATGGCTTCCAAGAGAGTAGGGTCAAAGAACACTATTGAGAGTGCAACTAGAGATGTGATTGAGCAAGTGTCTATGAGCTTGCCAATCTATGAAGACATTAAGTTGTTCATAGACAAGGAGATCAAGATGAAATGGAATGACATCAATGACATCTTTTCAGGCATCTTTGAGGAGAATCTAGAGGACCACAGGGTCTATGTCAACATACACAAGTTTGGATTTTAACGGATTGCATGCAGGTATCTCGTGTTTCCATGTGCAAATATGATCCACTAAATTGTCTCTCATATTGATCCACAAAAAATGGTGTTGAGTAGTGTCATTGGAATAGAATTTTCTATCTTCAGGGCAAGGGACTTTTAAGTGATGTATCACTTGCCACAACCGATGATCACGATGGGTACACCCTTCACCAAGCCCAACAATATTGCAAACTCAAGAGACATCTTGAAGAGATGGGTGAGAGATCCATCTAATTTCAGAATGAAACCCAAACACGTGTACAAGACAAGGATAATTCAGAAGGCATATCAACTCTTGGTCATTTTCACATGCCACTTATATGGCCAAGAGAGTATAGAAACATTCCCATAGAGTTGGGTGATTGTGTTGGATCACTTGGCAAACAAACGAAGACCTTTCAACTGGTCTGATATGTTGGCTCTTCAATAGAAGGAAAAAGTAACAGAAGCTCGACATCCACCCAATGGTCAGCAAGCAAAGCTTTTCATGTCTGCTTAGATACTTGATGCAATCTGTTCTTGTTAGCAGTTCCTAGGCTTGGTTTGGGAATGTGCACACTTATTACAAGTTGTCCTCCAAGTGCAGCCTTCTGTGGAGTCATAATACAATTATCAGACCACTTCATCACCCCAGTGTACAGGATCTTTGAGCAGGATCCACCTTGCATGTCATAGGTATCGATGGAGGCATTGATTGACATAGAAGATTGGTATGCCTCACCCCTTAGCACCTTCATCCAGATGTACAGCATGGAGAAGGCTCTGCATGTCTTACTGAATTTTTCCATGGATAAGCTAGTCATGCAAGAAATTGTGTATCACATCTTGACAGCGTTGTCAGTGAGACCGCACAAGAAGAGGAAGGCACCTTGGCCTGCTTCTCCTTTACAGATGGGGTTGTATGACCCACATTGCTTAGTGATGGATCACTGTACAAGAGTGTATCATCCTTGGATCCACTAGGTGTGTCTTTGGCTTGAGGAAGACCCATGGAGATACTGTTATAACTTATCAAGACTCAATGAACCAGTTAGAATGCCTATAGAGTGGTTAGGAATGCAAAAGGAAACAACATCTTAGAGTGCAGCATCACCAGTAGCGAAAAGGGCAGCAGACCTACGCTTGACAAAGGTAAGAGGAAGGTTTTTGATAGCGCAAAGGTAGAGAAATGTTGTAAGTTTAAAGTAGGAGAAGAGGAAACAACATGATAGGAGGATTGTACAAGGGCAAAGAGAGATGCAGAAGCTGGAGGAAGTCGAAAAGGATTTGCACGAGTTGAAATAGCAACTCAGGGAAGAACAAGAGCTGCACAAAATAGAGAATGAAGTGCAACAGGAACATGAATAGCAGGAGGTGCAACATGCACACATTGATGAAACTATACCCGTACAGATTATTGATTCATCCAAACAACTGGCACATAACAGACAGGGTGAGAAGTCGCAGGAGCAGGATTTTCTCAGGAGATTGAATAGATGCTATAGTAGATGGACGCGAATATGGTTCAGCTCGAGTTAGATCAGGCCATTCACCTCATGCCTCAGAACCAAGGGGTCACCCCACCGATTCACTAGATACAAAAGCAGAGCAAGTCCCAAGAGATCTAGAAGACACGAAAATCCTTGAGGACAATCCAAAAATATATGTGCACAACATATCTTTCGACGAGTCACAACACAAATTTGTGCAGTCGTGCAAAGTTCCCACTCTAGATTTCCATGTATCTCCTATGCAGTTTGAAGAGAAAGTGATCGTGTCAGATGTGCAAAAGAATCTAGTTGGATTGGTCGATGCTACAAGGGCATATGTTGAAGCCACCAACTCAAGTGTTAGATTCTTGATAGCTGAGAACAAGCGCAAGGCTAAGGAGTTACAAGCAGCCAAGAAGGGAGATGAGAAAGCTACAACATCTGCCAAAGTAGAGTTTGTTACATTGTGTTATATTCTTTGCATGACTAGCACACGTATTTTACGGGGGGGTCATAGGGAGTTTGATGGGGGTGGTTAACCCCCCTCTACGGGGTCCAGGGTAGCGCCCCAGAGAAATTTTTTTTGGACCCTATATTAGGTTGGGTGAACCTACCTATGGTTTTGTGCATGGTTTTTCGCACATGGTTTTGGACGCAATGGTTTTTGGTCCATGGTATTGGATGCTTCAGCACGTATAAATATGTATTGTAATATTGAAAGGAATATAATGAAAAATCAAGCTGGTAGTCCTGGTTTTGGGATCCAGGGGAAAATATCTGTGTATATTTGTTTTATGTGTTATTCTCTCACTATTGTTTATTTTCTATTTTTAGAATTCATATGCAGTTAATTTTTGTATGGAATTAAAACCTACATTTGGTATTGGAGCAATGTTTTGGGTTCAAGGGGATGCCTTTGTTGTTGAGGGGTTTCACTCAGGCCTGTGGTAGACCCTGTTCAGTGGGAGATCTGTGGAATGAATTCTGGTGGTGAAAGAAGTTGGTGAGAAGTGGAAAGATAGAGATTGAGAAATTTAATGGTCAGAGTTTTGAGTTGTGGAAACTCAATATGGAGAATCAGTTGGTGGATAAAGATCAGTGGATCGCAGTAGATCCAGGTACTAAACCAACAGGAATTTCCAATGAAGATGGAAGAACTTGGATCGAAAGGCAAAGAGCACAATACGATTGTGTGTCTCAGATTTAGTATTTTTGAATGTATCAAGGGAAGCTACAACTAAGGCTTTGTGGGAAAATTTAGGGACTTTTTACCAATCTAAGTCTCTGGTGAATAAACTATTCCTATGGAAAAAGCTATATAACCTGAGGATGAAAGACAGAGACTCGATGACAGAGCATCTGAACACATTTGATACTGTGGTAAGTCAGTTATTATCTATTGATATTAAAATTTCAAATGAGATAAGTGCATCAGTTTGTTGTGTTCTCTACCAAATTCGTGGGATAGTCTGGTTATTGCAATAGGTAGCAATGCAACTGCCTTGCAGTCTGATGAAATAGTCTCATCCTTGCTAATGGAGGAGATGAGACAAAAAGTATGGAGAGCTAGAATGGTGATGTCTTATTTGTACGAGGATGGTCCCAGAATAAAAACAAAATTTATTCATCGAGTGGGAGATCTAAATCTCTAAGAAAACCTATAAAGGTGGTTTGGTGGAAATGTAGAAAGGAAGGGGACTACAAAAGGGACTATAAATCTAAAGCTCCTGACAAAGGAAATGTTGGGTGTGGAGCCTGATTATCCTCTGTATTCAAAGGTTTTAGCTAGATGTATACCCCAGGAAGACTATACACCCCTCCACGCGGGGGGGTGCAAGGGGGACTTGTCCCCCTAGCGAGGGTCTGGGGGGGCTAATCCCCCCTAGCTAGGGGGTCTGGGGGCCAGCGGTGCCCCGGAAAGGGTTCGGGGGTAGCGCCCCCAAAGCTAAAAATAGATGTAAAATTGCCTTGTAAAAGTATAGTAATTTCTAGTCAATCTGGGTCGTTCATTAGGCGGATGATATGATGGTAGAAGTTATGTTTAGTTTAGGGTTTTTTTCCCTAGAAGGCAACCCCTCAATATATATGAGGGAATTGTATTGCATCTATGTATATCTGTATTGGAGTGAGGAAAAGAGAGGAGATTGAGAGCGAAGAGGGAGTTACAATGGATCTATTATAGGTTGTATCTCTTAATTTTACTGGGTAATATAATAAAAGAAGGACTGGTTGTTTCTCCGTGGACGTAGCCCAAACTTGATGAACCACATATATCTGTGTCTCTCTTGTTTTATGTGTTTTCTGTGTTTATATTTCTGCAATATTTTATGTGTTCGATTGCTCTGTAATATATAATTTCCTAACAGGAAAGGGATCTAATGATGCTCCTTTTGCAGAGGAAAAAAACCACCTCAGATGAAGGTGGGGATGTGTAATTGGCTTCTTCAAGTACACATGTAGATCATGAGGCATGGTTGATTGACTCAAGTTCATCCTTTCACTTCACTCCCTATAGAGAGTGGTTCTGGGAGTATGAGAAATACGATGGTGGTGATATCTTCTTAGGGGATGATAGGAAGGCCAGAATCATTGGTCACGGAAAAGTAAAGTTAAATTTGCAAGGTGGAAGGTTTATAACACTTTTGGGTGTTCTGTATATTCCTGCATTGGCTAGAAATCTTATTTCTATAAGCAAGTTGGATGGTGCAGGTGTAAAAATAGTGTTTGAGAAGGATACCTACAAGATCGTTCGGGAGCGCTAGTATTGATGCGAGGTTTTCAGATTGCAACTTTGTAGAAGCTGCAAGGTAGCACTGTTGTTGATGGGTGAAAAAGTTTTGTAGTTCCTAAAAGTGGAGCAGAAAATCTAGTGGTCTTTGGAGAGAAGACCATGTTGTGGCATCAAAGGTTTGGACATATTGGAGAGAAGGGCCTTCGAATACTTTATGGTAAAGGTATGGTAGAAGGTATGAGTAATAGCTCTCTGGATTTTTATTTATGTGAAAATTGTGTATATGGGAAGCAAAATTGGGTGAGTTTCCCCTCTAGTGGTAAGAGGGTGAAACAGAAATCAGAGCTTGTGCATAGTGATGTGTTTGGACCTGTGAAGGTTCCATCACTAGGTAACTCTGTGTACTATGTATCATTTATAGGTGACTTCTCAAGGAATACATGGATATATTTCCTTAAGAAGAAACCTAAAGTCTTTGATAGGTTTAAAAATTTAAGGCTCTGGTGGAAAACTAGACAAAGAAGAAGATAAAGGTGTTGAGGTCAGATAACGGTGGAGAGTTTGTAGCAATGAATTTGAAGAATTCTGTAAGAAGTATGGTATAGCACGGCAGAAGACTACTCCATACGCACTTGAGAAAAATGGAGTTGCAGAAAGAATGAACAAGACATTGATGGAAAGGGCAAGAAGCATGCTCAGTTGTGTCAGGTTAGGAAAAGAATTTTGGATAGAGGCGATGGAGATAGCATGTTACCTGGTCAACAAATCACCTTCATCAACATTGGAGGATAGACTCCACAAGAGGTATGGATTGGTAAGAAACCCTCTCTCTCACATTTGAGGGTATTTGGATGTGATGCATATGTACATGTTCCAAAGGATAAAATAACTAAGTTGGATAGTAAATCTAAAAAGTGCATCTTTATTTGGTATAAGGATGGTCTAAAGGGTTATAAGCTTTGGAACCCAGTAACAAGGAAGGCTGTGTACAACGGAGATGTGGTGTTCGAGAGGTGAAATATGTCACTAAACATGAAGTCCAACCAAAGGAACCTGAGAAGATAGAGTTTGAGCTTAAGGAGGAAGAATCAGACTCTACATCAAAGGAGGAATCAAAATATGAAGAGCCGCAAACTCTTGGTGTGAGAAGATCAGTTCGAGAAAGAAGGCAACGAGAAAGGTATAGTCCATCTATTTTTTGTTTAAATTTTTCTTTATTATTTACTGATGATGATACTAGAACTGTGAAGGAAGCAATAGATGTAGAGGATGGAAAACTCTGGAAAGAGGCCATGGTTGATGAAATGGCATCTTTGCACAAAAATGAGGCTTGGGATCTGGTGGAGTTTCCAGCTAGAAGGAAACCCATTAGTAGCAAATGGGTGTTCAAGAAGAAGACAAATGCATAAGGAATGGTATAGAAATACAAAGCTCGGTTGGTAGCAAAAGGTTATTCCCAGGTGTCAGGAATTGATTTTGGTGACATTTTTTCTCCTGTTGCCAAGGTAACTTCTATTATATTACTTTTATCTATTGTTGCTGCTTTTGATTTTGAGGTAGAACAGATGGATGTGAAGACAACATTTATTCACAGGGATCTGGAAGAGGAGATCTACATGAAGCAACCTGAAGGTTTTGCGGTGAAAGGTAACAAAGAATTGGTATGAAAGTTAAAGAAGTCTATGTATGGGTTAAAACAATCACCAAGGATGTGGTATGAGAAATTTGATACATTTATACAGGGACTTGGCTACACCAGAAGCAAATCAGATCACTGTGTGTATTTTAAATTAATTGGTGACTGTGTTATTTATCTAGTCTTGTATGTGGATGATATGTTACTGATTGGAAATGACAAAGAAATTATCCAGGATTTTAAGACCCAATTGTCCTCCAATTTGACATGAAAGATATTGGTGCTGCAAACTCTATTTTGGGCATGGAAAATAAAAGTGATTGGGGAAAGAGGAAGCTCTGGTTAAATTAGAGGTAGTATGTTGAAACAATAATACAGAGGTTTAATATGCAAGATAGTAAACCGGTGAAGGTTCCTATTCTTATAGGTGTAAAGTTATCTGCCGAACAGTGTCCCAAGACACAAGAAGAGGAAGAGGACATGTCCCATGCTCCATATGCAAGTGCAATCGATAGCCTGATGTATGCAATGGTATATACTAGACCAAACATTGCACATGTAGTGGGAGTATTGAGCAGGTTTATGTCAAAACCAGGGAAGGAGCATTAAACAACAGTGAAGTGGGTTTTCAGGTATTTACATGGCACTAGTGATTATGGTTTGTGCTACCAAGGAAGACCAGGATTAGACAAAGTTTTGGATATCCATGGCTTTGTTGATGTAGATTGGGTTAGAAATCTGGATCAAAGAAGATCTACAAGTGGGTATGTGTTTAACCTATTTGGAGGTGCATTCAATTGGATGAGTAAGAAACAATATGTAGTGGAATTATCAACTACAGAGGTAGAATACATGGTAGCCACTCATGCAAGCAAGGAATCACTTTGGTTGCAGAGATTGTGTTCAAGTATGGGGTTAGTACAGGGAGCTATAAGGATAGAATGTGACAACCAAAGTGAAATTTTCTTGGCAAAGAACCCTACTTACCATTCAAAGACAAAGAACATTGATGTTCAGTATAACTTTGTGAGGGATATGATAGAAGACAAAAAGGTGTTGTTGGTAAAGGTGGACACTTTGAAGCATACTACAGATGCATTGACAAAATCTGTGAGCTCTGAGAAGTTCTCTTAGTGTAGAGAAATAATGGGCATTTCCAAGCTGGATAAATGACTAAGCTCTCATGTGGCCCCCTGTGGAAAGAAAACAAGTGGGAGAATGTTGGGTTGTGTTATATTGTTTCCATGACTAGCCCATGTAGTTTATGGGGGGGTTAGAGAAGGGGCGGATCCCCCCCTTCATTGCATTGACTATGTAGCGGGGGGGTCACAAGGGGGGTTTTAGGGGGGTGGTTAATGCCCCTCTACTAGGTCCGCGGTAGCGCTCCAGGAAATTTTTTTTGGACCCTAAATTAGGTTGGACAAACCTACCTATGGTTTTGTGCATGGTTTTCTCACATGGTTTTGGATGCAATGGTTTTCGGTCCATTGTATTGGATGCTTCTGAATGTATAAATATGTATTGTAACATTGAAAGGAATATAATGAAAAATCAAGCTAGTAGTCTTAGTTTTGGGATCAAGGGGAAAATATTTGTGTATATTTGTTTTATGTGTTATTCTCTCGCTATTGTTTATTTTCTGTTTTTAGAATTCAGATTCAGTTAATTTTTGTACGGGGTTAAAACCTACAATGTTGAGGAAAGCGATACTTGATGAAGTATCATCTCTCGAGCTAGTCATGCGGAGGTTGTACTTCAGATTCGTCATCATGCATTAGTCAATTGTCCATCTTAATAGTTGGCAGTAACACTGTGCTAGGATAGCACACATCTTGTCAGACATACACATTATTGTCGTTCACATGAAAATATGGACAATGAAGTATAAGGGAACCCTATTGCACTTTCCAAAGATGATGAAGCCAAAGGCAGTGGAGTTGAAGGCATGCATTCGAAGTTAGATCTGAAACTATGGGGAACTACCACATCTCATCACTAGCTTGCAGGCTTCACATGCACATGTGTTTAGGAGCATGGATGTCATTGTGACCGGGCATGTGTCCCATCCATTGGCACACTCACCGACACGAAGACAAAGACCCAAGTAGAATTGGAGGAGGACATGTAATTTGATCAGTTGATGTGCATAACCACCAACGCAGACTTCTAGATGAGTGTAGACACTATGCATCAGAATGTCGCTGGTCTAGCTGCACTTAAGGCCATGATGCACATGCTATCAAATGATCTTGATAAAGTTGCCAAATCAGTGTACCCATATGCAACAGAGGCCAGAGTTTTCTTTCAGAAGGATGTCATCACAGAGTACGCAAACACCATAACAGCCTACCAATCTTGTCATTAGTTCACCACCATTGATCATCAAGAGGATGTCAAAGAGTTAATCTTCCCACAATTGTATGAGTCTTAGTGATGTCTTGCATGGCTTACTCAAGCCAATTTTTGTCTCACATGGGTAGATGTGCAGATTGTAATGTAAACATGTTGTAAAAGTGAAAGACCAAGTGTCAAAAGTAGAATGTAATAGTCATGTGTAAGTTGAAGAGTCATGGGGGTAGGTGAAGAGCCAAAAAGGGGAATGTCAAGGGTCACCCCACCCTTTGCTTTTTATAGAACCTCATAACTCATTGTACATACTTTTGGGAGCCAAGCTTCCTATAGGTATAGCTTAAAGAAAGCTTGGAGTGTATTGTAGCGAGCGTTAGCTTCTCCATAGTGCAGAGCTAGGACATCTCTTTGGAGGAGCAGGTGGCAGTGACTATAATGTTCCTCTATCAGGGCTAGTGGTTGTCATGGTTGTATGTATCATTGGAATTTTCACTCTTTTAATATAACAGAGCCAACACGTTTCATGCATATGTTGTTATTGTAGTTTGGCTATCCTGGTTACTCTAATGGTGTATGTAGCTATAATTTACACATGTATATATGGACTATTCCGTATGTGTTTGTATGAATCTTATCGAAGTGTGTAGTTGGTGTAATCCATCACTTTGGATCATCAACTATCCTTCTTTCCATCTCGTGATGTATTTTTTTTCGTGTGTTCCATTTCAAGCTGCGTGCTATCACAGGTTTCTAAGGGGAACACTCATCCCTCGTTCGATGTATTAGAGCCTTTCATGCACCTTACATGACTTGATGCAAGGTCACACCCTTGCTTCTAACAAGGACATCTTACTTACCTTTGTGTGCAACTGCAGTCAAGGCAATGCCGTATTATCCACTACTGGGACTCCTAATCTAATTTGTCTGAGGTCTAGTAGGGACTTATTACCGGGGAGATCCCCTGGCATGTTGGCGGCTCCATCATCGTCAACAGGATCTTTCAACCAATTACAATGTTTACTTGGAAGAAATATTGCTGATGTTTAAAAATAATGCTATCATCAACAATAAGCTTGGGCCAAGTTGAATATATAAATGGTTTCAAAGAAGCATACAATGCCTATACAAATCTATAAAAAGACTTGCTTTGTGAACTATACCAACATAATTTTTTTCCTCTCTTGACAAAAGATGGAATCCCAACCCTTGTGTAGGTGATTTCCAATGGAGAGCCTTTATTGTGTTTTTGATAAATCAGGCTAATTGGGTGGAAGCTCTTAAAAATTTTAAACATAATTCTGAGAGCATTCCGTGGGTTAAAGGAGAATATGAAATACATGTAGAGGTGATAGAATAACATCAACAGTTGGCCATTTTTTTAGAGGAAGCAATGAATATTTCCAGGAACAGACAATAGAGCATTGTATATTGTGCATCCCTGATTCAAATATTGGATACTACTGCACGAGAAGGATGTAAAGCAAGGTGAGATGCCTCAGGAAAACAAACCTGAAATAAAGATCCATTTAACTACCTACTTAAATATAGCCTTAATAAGGGTTGATCAGTATATTATTTCCATGGAACAATGTGAGAATAACTGGATTGGTCTTAGATTTTGATATCCAATGATCTAGCTTCCAACAAGGAAGGATATATAAAAAGTCCTATACCCTGAGAAAAAAAAAAGAGTTTGAATGTTGGAATGAAATTATGGAAATAGGAGGGTATCTTCGTCCTAATGAAGTAGGACATAGAGATTATTGTATCAACAGTATTCATGAAAATCCTCCTTCATCCTCAGACTCCGAGTGACCCCTGTCATCTTGTTGATATTCACTCCCTCACTGTTGCTGACATTCTTCCATTGACCGTTGCTGACACACTAGCTCACCATTGTTGACACTCATTGCAACTAGTGCGGAAAATCATAGTCAACACCACATAATCTTTGATGTTGTAATATATATTATTCTCAAATAATATATCACCATTAGCATTGAGCTATTATAAAAAACTGGAAAATTTGTGTTTTACATGTTTTGTTACAATTTCGTTCCATTTTCGCTACAAATTTTGTTACATTTATGTTGTTTTATTCCAAATTATATATCAGATTCATGATTAGACACCAATTTATGTAAGAATAATGCAATTATGGAACAACCTCGTGAAAGCTATCTTCCATTACATACAAAATAATCACTGTATTGAAACACTGAGTGTAAACGCATGGAGTTATCTACTAACATTAAATGACAATTTAGACAAATTTTCCCAATCAACAAATATATCCTCACGACCTATCAAACATACATGAACATATCCAACAAAACAATAATATACTAAATACATGTAATACACTAATAAATATTAAAATCAGTTTGAAAACAAATGTATCACAACACACCTATAAAACCATGCATTGTTGGAGTGAGGGCGGCCTTGCTTGTTGAGTTGTTCAAAATCGAATGGTTCATATTTATCTATAGTGACATTCAAGCCAATTTCCAATCTTGCATTTTGTTTGCTTGTTTTTGTTCTCTTTTTGGGGCTTAGGAAACTCTTATTGCTCTTCAAAGATGACTCAAAAGTGCCCAACCCACACGTGAATTCATAATCCATAATAGGAATATTGTTGGCTTCATACAACATTTGTTTAACCAAATAAATCAATTGTTCAATCCTGGTCAAAGTAGCAGGACGATTGTTTCGAACCAGGTTTATGTAGCCAAACAACTCCTCTTTGGACTACTCAAGTCCTTCAACATTTACATCAACATTGTGACTATCCATGAAAAATGTGTTTGCATCTTCACCAAGATCCGATATTGCCTCTATATTTATCTCAATAGGGTGATTGTATGAATCAATTATGCTTTGATGATTTAGTAATTGGTTTGAATCCATTGAACGGGAAGACAATCAACCCACCTTTATGGCATGATTCCAAATGTTTCCATGAATAGACCATGAGAAATCACAAATTAGGAAATTTGTGTGATGACAAGTGACAACATATTTCTTATTAGGTTTAGATTGACTCCTCACGCAAAAAACATGAGACATTTGCTCAGGAGGGCTACAATCACTATTTGGAATTGTTTGTTTTTTTCCATTAATGATTCAAATTGTTTCTCTTTCCTATAATTATTCAAAAATCCTTTTTTAGAATTTCCTTAAATCGATAATATGGTTCAACATTTGTTAGAAGAACATATATCAACCAATCCATCCTAAGAGATTTTTTTTTCTTCTATCAATAGAAATTTTGCCTTTAGTTAACAATGACATGACTCCATAACATTGTTTGTCTTCTGATTTGCATGGGGAAAATCCTGACAACCTTTTACCCACATCCCTAATTGCATAAAAGTTAGGTTAATGAAAATATTTCACCCACACTACAAGAAAAAAGGTCATTAGTGAGGGTCATGCCTATGACGGACATTTAAGGTCTGTCACCAATGTCACATATGGTGACAGTCTTTAAAAAAACATTGTTGTAAGAGTATATAGTGATGGTCCGTAAAGGTTTGTCACCAAAGCCATTTTTAATGACACTTTTGGTGAGGGTAGTTAAAGGCCTGTCACTAATTCTCTCTTTGGTGACACTTTTGGTGAGGGTCATTAATGGTCCATCACCAATTCTCTCTTTGGTGACACTTCTAGTGACGATCTCTTACTGACCCTCACCAATGCTCTTTTTGGTTACTTTTGGTGATGGTAAAAAAATGTTCATCATCATTGATCATTCCAATGAGTTTTTGATGACGCTATGTACTTGTTACTATATTTTTTGTCAAAATATAATGATTTAAGACCATTGTTGTGGAGTCTTTTCCATTATGTGTCCAAGCTCATAGTGGTTATAGTCAGTCAATTTGTTAAGAAGTATTTAGTGTGTATTATTTCACTCAAGTCATAAGAATATAGTTTTCCTATGAGTCAACACATGATTCATCACTATTAGGTTTATTATCTAGAAAATTTGCTTTAAATAAATTTCCACTAGTGTGTGTAGGAACTATATTATTTAATACATAGTCAATCTCTGTCAATTCTATTAATGAGAGAGACCTAGCACTCTTAAACACTCATGACACACCTAAACATGCTTTGGAATAGTACACTAACATTCATTGGCACCTTGCATGTCTTGGAATATCTTTATACCTAGAACATCTTGCCATGAGTAGTGTTACGCAGTAATTTGTCACCGTTGGTCACCGTCCTTGTTACCCCCACTGTCACACATTGGAGGACACATTTACGGACCTGTGACCAGTGACACAACTTGAAAACACTTGCATTGGAGTCTCCTAAGTATGAACTTCAATATCCCTGAAGACCCCTTTTGAAGATCAACCCTAAAAAATGCCCTTTTTCCATTAGCGCGGGTCCACAGTGTCTAACCCGCGCCAATGGCTCAGTTCCTCCAAAGAGGGTGTGCCCATAGACGCGCTGTCACAGAACAAAGCCCGCGCCACACAAAATTAGTCATGATTTTTGGCCAACGCGCACTGAAGTGTTTTTTCCTCCATTACTCATGCAGTTCTCTGGGGAAAAATCCCATGGATATGATCGAGTGTCGTCTTTTTCATCCATGACAACTCAGTCCAAAGGCTATTCTGGGACAATACCAAATCTTCAGTAGGTGTCTGGATACGATGAATACTTCCGCCTCTTCCATCTATAAATAACTGTCACCCTGCATTGAACCAGCTAGTGTTGAAGTTTTGAGTTTTGTACAAGAGCTAAAGTAAGCTGAGATTATGCTAGATTGATAGTAAGAGCCGAGAGAGAAGTTACGCTGCTGGAATGTTGAGAGAGGAAGTGACTTTGCAAGGAATGTCTAACTGCTGACCCAGTTGGAGGAGATTTGCAGCGTCAAGCCTTTATTGGTTGTAATTCTTCTCTTCTTTTATTGAATAATGAACGACTGTTATTATGGTTCCACTCACATATTCTTCTGATGATATTTGAGTTATATCCTGCTTGACTGATATATAATTGTATGATATTGGATTTTACGCTTGTTTTGGATTGTTCTTTGTTTGTGCAGGTGTCCATGCGTGGAACGTAAGGATAGTGACCGGCCAAAGCTAAAGGATAGGAGCGACGTTTCTTCCACGACAAATAGCGTTGGATTCCAGGTAGGTATTTCTGATCAACCTTTAAATTATGCAATTAGGAACTTGCATGCAGCGTGTATGATTGTTGCTAGACCCCTGTGGGGCTAGTGGGATCGCCTCTGTCCGCAGAGGGGATTTACCGACCTCAACAATTTGGCGACTCCACTGGGGAGTTCGTTGTTGATTGTGTTTGTATTGTTTAATTTGTAAATTGTGGACGGAGTCTAAAGAGCGTCCAGGTAGCCTTCGAAACACTTCTGCTATGCGGAAGTGAAGTAGATCAACACCACTTCAGTCGATCTCCGGTTCAGTTTACAAACTGGACAATCTCAATTTTGCTTTGCATGTCGTTTTTATCTCATTTATTTGTCTGAATAATTTCTTTGGTTAGAGTTCTTGCTATCTTTTTACTTGCTGGCTCTGTCTAGATACTAGAAGCCAAGCCTGAGACCACTCGTTCTGTCTTTTTGCCTGGAAAACTCCGCCAGCGCGTTTTTTCTTTGAACAGTCGCGCTACTGCGCGCGAGCTGCTCTCAGACAACTCGCGCCAATATCTGTTTAGTGCGAGTTGCAGACTTACAGTCGCGCCGCACTGGTTAAGTTTTTTAATAAACTTGTTTGTCAGTCTCTTATACTTGGGTCTATGTCTTTCTGCTCTTTATATGCCTTCTGGAAGTCTGTTGGATTGATATTTGGCTGGTGATTCTTCCATCCTTCAGTTGTTTGCCTTTATCCATCGATTGTACATCTTGGCCTTTGTGGTTTTTTGTGTTATCGAGCCTTCTGTTGGATTGATGAGTTACAGATCCGGTCTTTTTGTTGATTGATTTCCATATCTTTCTGGTGGTTATATGAGTTTTACATTTCATACTGCAAGTATCTCACTTTTAGCTTGCTTGTTTTTACCTGATTTCATTGTGACTTAGCTTACATAGTTCCTTGAAGATCTTGGTTTTTCTTTGGTTTGTTAGGTTATTGTTTATGTTTCAGATCTGGTTGTAGATTTTTGGAAATGAATTATCTGATTGTGAATATCTCTTGAAACACCTTAAGTGCATTATCATATTATTTTTAAAAGAAAAGAAAAAGATTTTGCTTTTCGTCAATTAGGCATGTTATGTTAGTTTTTGCTTTAAAAATAAGAAAAAAGAGAAAAGATTTTTCCTTTCTTGTTGATTAGCTGCATTAGAAATTTTGACATCGTTTTGTTTGTGTGAACCTCTTAACTCTTCTATAGCTAGATTTCATCCAAACGAAACGAATACAATTCTTGCATGTAGTGGCATTTAGGACATTTCGAGAGATTACATTCGCTAAGACCAGAAACTGAGACTTAATTGAAGATGAACAATAAAATTGATTCAATGAACCTAACAACGCATTGAAACTTAACGCTCACATTCTAGAGGTCTAGGCTAGAGACGTGTTCCGGCGTCGTTAAGCCTGGTATTTTATCGTTGAGTGGTTGGGTGATTCCTCCACGGTGAAACGATAGGTGCCAGTACGGACTGTGCTCCCACGTACCATCGAGTATAAATTGGGAGACCCCTATAGGCTTGCAACCTTTGATCCATAGGAAGCCGAGTCTGCCACCCTACAAACCGTAATGCACTGAACACAGCATTC
>APFE031672862.1:172681-183001 GCA_000404065.3 Pinus taeda | reverse complement strand
GTGACCCAAGACAACCCATAGAAGCCACAAGAAAAGAAAAATAGCACAAATTCGAAGGAAGGACACAAGAAAGTGGTGTGAGTTTCATATGAGCCCCACTCACAACACAAGTGAGTGTCAGACCAAGCAGTCGTTAGTGGCCGAGTTGCAGGCTTCAGAATCAGATGCATGTTTCGACCTTGAGTCAGAACTTGACAATGGGAATGGAAAAGGGAAACAAATCATTAACGCAAAGACCAACACCATTATTTCCATCGCCAAGATCCATAAGAATGAGCCCGAAAATCCAGAGGAGGAGGAGCATCTTTTCCACTCACAAATGTGGGTGAAGGGTTCACTACCATAATTCATTATCGACAGTGGTAGCCAAAATAACCTCATTTCAATAGAGGTCATGAAGCAGTTGGGCCTATCAACTACACCACACCTGCAGCCATACAGTATCGAGTGGCTTTACCAAGGATGAGATCTCCGAGTTCGCCAACAGTGTTGCCTTCCCCACAACATCAAGCCCTTCACATATGAGGTATTGTGTGATGTGCACCTGTTCATGTTTGTGGTGTACTATTAGGCCAACCATACTTATGGAGGAAACATGTTGTGTATGAGTCAAGGCCTCATGCTATTATTATTTCTTTAGGTAATTCATTATACAGGATACCAGAGGTAGCCCCACCTATCGCCACCTATTTCATCTTTGCTAAGAAATGCAGCAAGCTCATCTCCCAGACTAGCAAATTCATTTTTTGTCTGGTTCACTCCCAAAGTAAGGGGAATATCACCACCACATCCTCCATGCAGTAGTAGTAGCAAATGGATATGGTCATGAAAGCAAACAGGAACATCTTCTCCTCACCCATAGGGACACCATTGCACTATCAGGTCAAGCATTCATTTTATCTGACTCCTAGAGCAGCTCTACCCAACGGGTCGATATATCACTACTCCATTTTGGAAAATTCCAAGTACAAGTGGCGACATGATCAACATTAGGTACCACACAAGTTTCCAGTGGGCGAAAAAATTTGGTTTCATCTGCAGAAAGAATGCCTTACAAGAGCCCACGAGAAGCTCAGACCACTCTGACATGGTCCTTACACCATTACCAAGGTTGTGGGAAACAATGCTTTGGATCACAACATTCCCCCATTCATTCTCTTACATCGAGTGTTCAATGTGGACCACCCTCGACCCTACTTCCCACCATTATTGGACACATCAAAGATTGCAGAGCAACTCACCAGGGACCAAGTTCAGCAGATGGAGGAACTCAACGCAATGGGGGCCATTGATTCCTAAGGGGGGAGGAATGATCTAGGTGGATGTTGGTGAACACCCACCTATCCCACCTGGACCCCCACAACTGTCTATGTCAATTTATCAGTTTCCTTAATTGTAGCACAATTTACTATTTTTAGCAGTTTTTTTGGGTCTTGAACTTTCGGAGCTATTTTGAGGCCCTAAACAACGTTTTTGGGAAAACTGGGACCAACATGGGTCCATGGATAGATATTTATCTTCCCAAAGTTATATTGCTCAAATAGATATTTCTAACGAGATATTGTGCTCGTCAAATGAAGATTGTATGCCAAAGTTACGACCCGGGGAAGTTGATGTACCAATTTACCCAAAATGGGGCCCATAGTTTGGTGCTTCATCTCCTAGGGTTAGGTTTCTAGATGTTTAGGGTTTTCCATTATTTCTCAACAATAAATAGGCTTTCGAGCCTCATGGTAACACAGTTCAGAGGCATGTATTCGACACATCTCTTCTCAGAGATAAGCTACCATCACCCTAGCTGGTTGATTTCCATTTCTGTTTGTAAGCATATTTCAGTATTTTACATTAACGAAATGAAGTATTATTTCCGCTGCATCTTTGTGTTTATGGTTACTTCTATACTTTATTATGTTCCTGTATAAATCCGGATCAGAATCAATCCTCTTTCCAAGGAGGCTACCCCTCAATCATTTTTTTATAAATAAACAATCCTAAGGTCTCAATAGGATTTGAATTTTTTAGCAAGAAAAGAGCTACTAAGAGCTAAGAGCTTGAGACTATCATTTTCATTTTCCTTTGCATGATGTACTTGAACTTTATTTTATGTAAATGAAAGGTTTATTTTTGTCTGACATTTGATTTTGTTTTGGAAGGTTGAGTCCCCTTGGGTTAGGGCCCAACCCAAAGGCTCTAGTCTCTTTTCGTGTATTTTATTTATGCAATAGTTTTAGTAACAACATCTCTTTCTTTCTTAGTAGAAGTTTACTCACAAAAAATGTTGTTTCACGTCTAGTTATTACCTCTCTTATGGGACGTGTGGTTGAAGAGTATGCAGTAGAAAGCCAAAAGTATATGGTTATTTTCCTTTTCATATTGATAGACCTTAGACCAATTCTCTTTTGCATACTTTGTTTTTGCATATGTAGGAGTTAAATCACATTTTTCTTTAAGATTTCATGGATGTATGTTAGATGCATGTTGCAAGATAGATTGACTTTGGATGAAATTAAATTTAGCTCATCCTTTTTTGTTATTTGGTTTCATAAAATGCAACTCATATTTTCTTTTTTAGTTCATTTTGCTGCAATTTGATCATTAATTTGGCATTATTTTCAAGCATTAAAAGGGATTGTTTGTTAGTATGCAGGTACTACCAGTGGCTTGTAGAGTTGGAATATTCATCCTACATTCCTCTTGGCATCATTAACCTCTTCCTTTTCATCTCAAATTTCCCTCAAAACTCTGCCACCGAAACCATATTTTTGGGTCATTGAAGGACGTTGTTTGCATTTTATTTTGTGAAAGATGGGCCTCTGACAGGTGCTAGGCTTGGAAAATTCCTCATCCAGCCTTCATATACCTTCATCTACCCTTTTCCACCTTCAAGACACATTTTCCACCCTCGGGATGCTCACAAATCCAATCTTGTAGCATCCTATAACAACCTTGTAGCAATCATGTAGCATCTTGTAGCATCCTATAACAATCTTGTAGCAATCATGTAGCATCTTGTAGCACTGTGTGAACTTGACCATGTTTGCTCAAAAACCTTTATTTTGTCTCTTAGGCTTGAAAAATGACCCCTAGGCTCTGAATCCATGATTGAAGAGGACCAAAGACCACTCTATACCTATATTTTCTTCACTGCAACACAATTTTGCAATCAAGGTTAGAGGACAGATATCCAAATTTGAATAGTAATTGTTGGGGCTCAAATATGCCAATTTTTGCCATTGTACAATACCACTATTCATAACCTAAATTCCTATATTTTTAACTCATTTCATACCATAATTCCACAGCTTGCTACCAATTTATATCTTACAATTCGTAGCTTATTATCATTAGTTTTCTTAACTTCTCAATGATTAGAGATGACTTTGCTATGATTTTATATTGATGGTTTTTCCAACTTCATTTACTGCAAAGATTTGAAATTCTTCACAATTCAATTAAACTAGTTGGCATAGGTTAAGTACAAAATTCATGTAGATTAAAATCTCATTTTGTGATCAAATGAAGAATAATATCGGGATTCAAAGACATGGGGTTTGTTCAAAGTACCCTCATTCAGGTAACCTAGAATCTGTTTGTCAAAATTTGTGACCATGAAGTTATGGTCAGTAGAATCTTAAGTACGGAATCAAGTACAATATTTTCAGGTTAAGTACAGAAATTATGGGTTTGACGGTTTTAAATCAGCCACGGTTTTGGATATTTTGGGTTGAAGACTTATTCATTTATTTTTCAAGCTATATGGAGCTGGAATAATATATTCTAGATCTCAATCAAGCTACGCATGGATCATGAGATTGCCCGAGACATATTTGAAATAACCAAATTTCAAAAAAATCAGTTGAAATGTATTTTTGTAATTTTGTTGGCATATGGCTAAGATCAGATCCTTGATTTTGGGATCTCAAACTATAAAAGCATAGTATATATTTCAGTCACTTAGTACTAGAGAGGGATTTACAAGTTATACATAGAGGAGTTATTTAAGAGAGGAAGCACAACTACTGTATATTGAACTCTGTTTTTGAATGAATTAATAAAAGTGGATGAAATTTTTGTAGCCTTGGTGCCCATTTCATGAATTGAGCTTAGACCTGCAACACATGGACAGGAAAGGTTTCCTAAACCCATTGTGTTTGTAAGGTTAATATAGATTATGTAAGTGTGTTTATTTCCTTTTTATATTTTATTTCTTGCAAATGGTTTGAAGTATATTTAACTTCTTTGTCAATTTATTTCTGCATTCTAGATTATGTAATTGCTTTCTGATTTATGGTGTGATCCTGAGAATAGTTGTATGTAGGAAGTGTGTTTTGATTCAGTCAATAGATTTACATCTCATTTCCAATTTGTTTGCTAAATGGTTTTTAGAATTCCAACACTAATTTTGTATTCTAGATTTATTTCCGTTTTGTAGATCTTAGTAGAGGGCAACAATTTAAGTAGAGTGCAGTGAGTGCATTGTTGTTGGTTTCTCTTTGCAGGCTATGGATTACTTGCATAGTCGCATTTTGTACTTAGGCTACATTTTGTACTCATGCCGCATTTTGTACTCAAGATTCCTTTAGCCGCATTCTATACTCAGGATTCTTGTAGCTGCATTATGTACTCAGAATTTCTTTATTTTAGTTGATTGGTAGAATTTAGTTTGGAAGTGTGAGTTGTGTGATTTCAATTAAGCCTATTATGATTTCTTAATTTTAATAGAGTAATTATCATAGTTAATCATTTTTTTATTTTGCAGTTTACAGAACTAAAGACATTTTGTTAATAAATTTTGTTGTGTGAGCAATTAGATTTAGGCTTTTACATGTTGAGTTGTTTTGAATTAAATAACACTCATTTAAATAGGTCGCTCATTATTTCTCAGTAAGTTTTAATTAGTTCATCATTTTATTAGAGTTATTCCTTTGTTTGAGCACAGTTTTATCAATAGATTAGTTCCAAACTAGGAATAGAAATTCCATACTTAATTTAGTAATAGATTTCAGATTTCATGATGTTAGTTTAGGTTAGACACTTTGATCCTATGTTACCTATGCTTGTGCCTCGAAGCTTACGAGTCCCAGATTGGTAATTTAATGTTGGAATTATAACACATATAATTTCCCCAACATTTTTGGCGTTGTTGTCGGGGAGGTGCTAAAGGGATTAGAGCATAGTTTCTTTCACAAGTTTCGATGTGATCTTAATTGTAGGGTAACTAAAGGGTGAGAGTGTATAGTAAGATGTGAGTGAAGAGCCACTATGGTGGGGTTGCTCTAAAATTTGGTTGTCCATGTAAGCAAGTTTGGTGATCTTTATTGTAATTAGTTTTAATTCATTTTGATTAACAATTCAAGCTCTTTAAAGATAAAACATTTTTTGGGTGTTGTAGGAACCCCCGGGTACTAATCCATGTTGCAAGACAGGGATCATCAACCAATAGGAGAAATTCAAAGAGCAATTAAGAGCTTGAAGAATGTCCCTCAAAGTACTTTCTCAAATCCCAACAGTAGCTAGGATATCTTCCTCTCAGGAAGAGTTCATCTTGACCACATTCAGGAAATTATCTATCTCTCCACAACCAGAAAGGTTTTGGATGTCTCCCTTAATTCCTCTTGCCTATATACCAAGGAGATCAAGAACTCATGTATCAAATCCCATGGGGAGAATCCCAAGGAGTTCTTCAAATCATGTATCTTTCAAGTCATTATGTTTATACTTGAGTTGGCTAATGTGGGATCCATTAAATCACAGGTGTTCTGCACACTATTTTCCAAAACTGACCAAACAAAGACTATGCAAACCAAAGATCTAGCTATTTTGACCTATTTTGACCTAGAAACTAGCAACCATGATGAACATCAATTTATTTGTAGAAAATCATGCAAGATAATTATGAAAACTAAGTGAGAATGGATCTAAGCATGTAATCACAACTGGTACCAACTTTTTCAAATAAGAATCTAACACTAGTAATTGCATGAAGAAGCAAGAACAGTGTTTTTGTGGCAGCAAGGACACCTTGGTCTCAGCTCATGGTCCCGAGGAGGGAGAGCTAAGATCAAGGATTTCTTGGTGGCCTTTTTCAAAGATATTTTCTATTACCAACCTATCAAATCAACGTGAAGCATGAAAAGCTATCTCAATCATCAAAAACGGCCTAAGTAACAAAGCAATATTTTAATCTAAATAACAGAAATTATTCTATGAATGCAACAAAGGCACATAAAAGTGCACAAAGGAGGTATTGGACACTTGGGTTGGGCCCGACCCCAAGAGCTACAAACTCCTAAGAAATATTAGAGCTGGTGCAAAGCTGGATTCATCTTTATTGATCAAAAAACTAATAGTTACATCCCAAAAACTGTCTACAAGAAAAAGCTTGAAAATGTGTTGATACAAGGCTGCACTAAAGTGCTAACCTACTGACTAAAATCTAACTAAAATCTGACTAACTCCTAACTAAAAACCGACTAACTGAAATGAGGCCCTAAGCCTTCTTATTTATACAAATTGAGGATCCCAACAGTCCTCCTGAACTTTAGGGACTCGGCTGCCAAAACTTGCAGTTAACAGCAGTCCTACTTGACTTGCTTGGCTGCCCCTTGTGCTTTGAGTTCTTGATGGAGAATTCAAGGTAAGGGCTCATAAATGAAGGGGACACCTTCCTACGAATCCTCTCCCTTGTTCTTCCACGAATTTGGCTCCAAGTGCTCATTTAAACCTTTGATTTTGTCTCAAAATTGACAAAAAATATGCATAAAGCACACATTATACTTTTTGGCATAATGACTAACCCAATTCACTCTATTATCATAAATATAATCAAAAACATGCAATAAAATAATGAGAATGGTGGATTAAGTGGAATTAGGAGGCTAAATAAGCTCATATAATTACCCATTTTTTGGGCTCATCATCACCCCCCTACTGAAAGTGTTGCTCATCCTCCGAGCAACTAATCTATCTCTTCATATTTGATGGCCCTGGTGGCCTCCTTATCATCCCAAGCTTCTAATGTGGTCTACTCATGTGTGCCATAAAATTTTGTCTTCTTGTCCATGTCCTTCCACTGCTCCTCCTATTTTGCTTGTTTGAATTCTTGTGCTTTTCTTAGCCTTAAAATACATGGAGGTTTGCATTTTTCTCTTTTCTTTTGTCTTAATTGATGTGCTCAATGCAGTGAGACTAGCTGCCGCCTCTCTTTCCAGAGTCTCAGGGGACCCTTTTCTTGGTTTTTCCTCTGCTTCCTCTTTTTCTCCTCCTTCTATCTCTTTTTCTTTTTATGTTTGCTCTGTTTCTTCTTGTTCTGTCTCTTCATCATTTTCCTCCTCTATTTTAGTTTCTTACTTTTCCTTTTCTTGTCCTGCTAAGTCATCAATTGCTTCATCTTCTCCTCTTTTCTTCTCTTCTTCCTCACTGTCAGAAGGACTGCTATCATAGGTGAGGGCTTTTATGTCACTTTCTGTTGTCATCTCCCCAACGACTTCCCAATTAGGGAGTGTGAATGTATGGAGGGCTTCTTGGTCTTTAAGATACAATGCATAGGATCTAGCTAGTTGTCTACATTGTAGGGCTTCTATTGCCTAGCTGGCTGTGTAGGCCATCTGGGCTTCTCTCTCCTACAACTTTTGTTTCAACATCAGTATTTCAACTGCTGCCTGAGACTCCCTATCTTGTTGCTGCTTTATCCTCATTTCAACATCAGGTTGTGTCTCTTCCCTTGGCTGTGGTTCCTCTGTTGTTTCCTGACCTGCTAGGGGGCCTTCCTGTAGTTGTTGCTCTTCATAAATTTATGTTATGTCTGCCCTTTGAGTTTCATGTTGCTGTAACTTCTTTTTCAGCAATGCATTTTCCTTCTGTCGCTGGGATTTTTTTAATGCTTTCAGTGTGTCTCACCATGGCCAACTCTCCTCAGCTTGTCGTCCATGTGGTGTTGAGTGTTTTTTTTTTTTTTTAAACAAAATGCTCATATGAGAAAGCATGTAGAACTGAAACCAAAGGGATAGCTAAATTTTCGTCTTTTTCTTAAACCAAATAAGGAATTTTCCGTGTGCTTCTCCTTACAACATAAAATTGCAATATTTCCCTTTGTTTTAAACTGCTTTCATCCTGAATTTGATCTATCTGTTTATGAAAGAACATAATTTTTGTTTTTATAGGCAGAGGATCAGGTTCTCTTCTCAGCACACAGACAAATATGCAAATCCAAATTTTTTTTTTCACACGCACAGGCTGGCCTCCACGGCTGCATATATCTTCCCTATAGGAAAATTTAAAAAGAAAATGTGGAGGAGATTTTTGATGCAGGAAAACTGGGGAAACTTAGTGCAATATGTAGGCAAATGTTTTACTTCCACTACACAGACAGAATTTTCCTTTGATTTTCCAATCTGATGCCTTTCCACCTTGCACAAACATACCATGCATAGAGGATTTTTTTTTATCCTACCTCATTTTGAGCTTGAAATTCGCTGAAAATCCTGGGTTTTCTTTCTGCAAGGTTGTTTTCTGCCTTTCCTGTAGAAGGCTCTTATCTCCTCTAGAACGAAACTCTGCTTCCTGTAGAGCCCGATAAGCAGGAGGGTTTTGAAAAATGACTGAGAAAGACTGGTTCGCTGCTATGGAGGTGGTATGGAGCTTGTTACAGCTACAGAGACGATGATAAAATGGAAACAATGGTGGTGAGAGTATTTCGAAGATGAGTCCGTTTCGCTATTCATGGAGACTTTCGTTGATGGAGGGTGAGCTGGCCAAGTGCACATTGGCCCCATGCAAACTGTTGGTCCCCACTGCAGTGTTATTATGAACTGTATGTTCTCTGCATGTAATCACCTCCATCAATTACATTGGAGTTTAAACAGCCACCACTACCTATTTTCAATTTTCTTCCTGAGATGGTTGAGCACACGTGTCGATTGCACCCACCTAGCGTTGTTTGAATTAGATGAGGGTGGCCAGTTAACTAGCCACCAATATTGTTTAATCACAACCATCTCATTGTCTACACATTTCTTAAATTACATTCATGCAACAGAGGAATGGGTTTAGTCACGTACCTAGAAGTTGAATGCATTTGTTGTAAGGTGCTATGGCCTTTCCTTCTGCTGCATGCCTTTGTTTCTGTGGATGCAAGCTAGTTTGGTTGCTGATACAAGGCTATTTTTCTTATGCAGGTATCCTCTGGCTGGATCTAAGCTACAGGAGTCTGTTTCAACGTTCAGATTTGCACCCTCAAGCTGATGATGCTAGACTTTTCCAAAACAGCAACTTGTTTTCTCCATAGCTCCCAAACGATAAATCAGATTGACTTGAAACTTTTTGAGCATCTTTCTATCATCATTATGCACCTCCCATAACACAATTGTGGTCAATGGATGCATGGATTTTAAGAAAAACGGAAAATGGCTAAAGGTGACAGAGGTCAATTTCTCATAAACCATGGACTGGAATTGGTTGAAACTGCTTGGGAAAGTTACTATCACCTATATGTATCTCCCCATGAAACAAGTTTTGAAATGGATGCATGGATATGGAGAAAATGAAAAAAATGGCTGAAGGTAATGGAGCTTGATTTCTTGGAAATCGTGCACTGGAATTGGCTGAAATTGCACGAGCATGTTGCCATCATCCCTATACAACTCCCCATAAAATATTTTTGTAAATGGATGAACGGTTTTCAAGTTAGGGAAAAAACAAATTTTTGTTCTATGTATTTTTGCTTCAAAGCATTCTGCAGGTCTTTTGCACAGTAAGAAAAAATGAGCTTGGGCTGTGATGCAAGCATGGAAATGATGGAAGAGGGGTTTGAAGATAGAAGAAGGATTTATCAACCCTTTATGAAGCTATCATGTTTGCTAAACAGCTTTTTAAAATCCATTTCTAGCTTTCTGTAATTTCTACAGGAACTTCCTGTAGAAAACACAGTTTTCATAAAAGAAGCACAATGAGGTGGAAGAAATGATGGAGAATGGTGAGGGATGGAAACAGGGATGTTTACAGGCCTCATAGACAGATTCTCAACCTTCAGGTCCTCTTCTGAGATCGATTTTGTCTTGTTTGTAGGCTTCCTATAGAAGACACAGAACTTCCTGTAGAAGGTGAAATCTCAGTCCGAATGGGACCAAATCTTGGGAAAGGGTGGTGGTCATGGAGGAATGGAATGTGAGGGATCCTTGCAGCCTGGTGCTGACCTCTGTCTTTGTCTTGTGCGATCCTCATAACCTGCAATGTCCTTCCTATAACTTGCAATTATTCAACAGAAATTAGGTTTATTTTTCTTTTTCTCTTTTCTTCTTTCTTTTTCTCTTTTTTTTTTTT
>APFE031672862.1:120558-170593 GCA_000404065.3 Pinus taeda | reverse complement strand
GAGTAGGGGGGGGCCCAAGAAGGCATGGAAGTGGCTTGATAGGGGTTGTAATGGGTTTGGGATGTCCTTTGCATTCCCTACTGGTAAGTTCTGGGTCCATGTGGCCTCCTTTGGTACATGAAATAGAGTGGTTCAGTGCCTCCTTTGGCCCTCTGATATGCAGCTATAAGCCCGGGCAAGGAAGAGCACTGATTCGTAGGATGGTCTTCTTCACAGACAAAACACACTTCTATGGAGTACAATGGACATTCGTTCGTAGGATGCTTTCTAGTGCACCTGGGACAAAAGATGGCCAAAGCCCTCTTGGCTTCCTCTTGCTTCCTTTGGATCTGCAAGGTATCTAGTTGCATGGCAAGAAACTGCCTCACCTCACTCTTGAAATCTTCCATATGATTTGCAAATTCATTTTTGGATAAGGTACTGCTCCCAACATTTCTGTTTGTAGCCATTTGCTCCAGAGGAATGTTTTCTTCTTCTTCTCCCCTAGAGGTTCTTCAAAATATTTCTTGTTGTCCACCTAGGGGTTCTTCTTAATCACAGCCATCGAAGAAGAGAGAAGGTTGGCTGTGTGAAGTAGTGGC
Source organism: Pinus taeda (assembly GCA_000404065.3). Lineage (NCBI taxonomy): Eukaryota > Viridiplantae > Streptophyta > Pinopsida > Pinales > Pinaceae > Pinus > Pinus taeda. Next base: position 170,012 of record APFE031672862.1, on the reverse strand, counting down.
GGTGTGGTGCAAATATTTTTCTGACTTATCTCTACTCCTGCAAGGCATGAAAGAAAATCTTCTTCTTTTTTTTCTGCTTGTACCTGCAAAAACTAAAATAGATTGAACTGCAACTAACTAAAATTTATCTTGTTGAAATGAAAATGCAGAATTGAAATGAAAGCAAGAAAGGACTAATCTATTTTGCTAAAATGAAATTGCAGGAATGAAATGATAAGCTACGCTTGCAGAATTGAAATTGCGGAATTGAATTGCTAATCTACACTTGCAGAATTGAAATTCTAGTCTAGGAAAGTAGGAAATGTCTAATCTACTTTTATAGAAATGAAATTGCAGAATGGAAATGAAACAACTACTCTACTCTTGTTGAAATAAACTACTTAGCAGAAGGTTGTAGTAGAAAATAGAAGAAAAGTAGCAATCACCAATACTCTAATGCTTCCCTGGAAACGGCGCCAAAAAGATGGTGGGCCCCAATATTGCAACAATAATGTTGCAACTCTTGAGACTCCCTTCTTTACTTTTATCAACTTGGTAGTTTGTAACAAACTTGGAAGTGACGGTGCTATATGCACAAGTACTAGCTCTTGCCGCGACTATCACTTGATCAGCTGGCACAAGTCCTCTAGGAGCTTAAGCCAACTTCTATGAGCTCTTATAAGAATTTTTTAACTGTGATGGATGAAAGCTAATTCAAAAGAGGCTAGTCTACTTGTAGAAAGAAGTTGAAAGCTGAAAGGAAATGTAAACCCTAGCAAACCCTAGTTTTACCGACTAACCCTACTGGTGCAAGAAAAGAGATGAAAGCGGTGGAAATGGATGCCATTTACTTTTAGAAAGGTAAAATGCACATGAATAATCTAATTATACAATAAAATCTATAAAAAACATCTTTTTTTATCTTTGAGCAAGTTGTCAGAATTATTATGCATGTGCTTTAACTATTTTTGACTGTGCAAAGGTTGATTGGCGAAAGGAAATGATTGCAAGAGGTTGGGAAGGTGAGAAGAGGGCCTAAGGGGTCCCTAGCACCCTTCTAGAGAGTTTCACAGTGATCAGATCTTAAGAAACTGCTTTTGTGAGCTTCTACAGGAAGTCTGCAGGGGTTCTACGAGATGTTCTGTAGCTTCTACAGGATGTTCTGTAGCTTCTACAGGATGTTCCGAAAGGGAATTTTGGAGGATTGATAGTGGAAGAAAGATGAAGAAGTGGGTATGGAGGTGAAATAAGGGTGTGAGGAGGTCTAGTACTTGGTGAATCAGGATGAGGAGTGGTTAAGGCGATCAGATTTGATTCAAGGATGGAGGGAGCAAGGTTGCACAAAGATATGGGAATTAGGTCAAATTGGAAAAGGGGTGGCAAATGAAAGGGAAGAATCTAAGTTAGGGGGTTGGAGTAGGTTTTCTGATGGAGGAAAGGTAGGCAGGAAGGAATCACAGGTGTTCTACACACTATTTTCCAAAACTGACCAAACAAAGACTATGTAAACCAAAGATCTAACTATTTTTACCTATTTTGACCTAGAAACCAACAACCATGATGAACATAAATTTATTGGTAGAAAATCATTCAAGATAATGATGAAAACTAAGAGAGAATGGACCTAAGCATGTAATCACAAATGGTACCAAATTTTGCAAATAATAATCTAACACTAGCAATTGCATGAAGAAGCAAAAACAGTGTTTTTGTGGCAGCAAGGACACCTTGGTCTCAACTCATGGTCCCGAGGAGGGAGAGATGAGATCAAGGATTTCTTGGTGGCCTTTCTCGAAGAAATTTTATGTTCCCAACCTATCAAATCAACCTGAAGCATGAAAATATATCTCAATCATCAAAAACGACCTAAGTAACAAAGCAATATTTTAATCTAAATAACAGAAATTATTCTATGAATGCAACAAAGACACATAAAAGTGCACAAAGGAGGTATTGGGCACTTGGGTTGGGCCCAACCTCAAGAGCTACAGCCTCCTAAGAAATATTAGAGCTAGTGCAAAGCTGGATTCATATTTATTGATCAAAAATATAATAGTTACATCCCAAAAACTGTCTACAAGAAAAGCTTGAAAATGTGTTGATACAGGGCTGCACTAAAGTGCTAACCTACTAACTAAAATCTGACTAAATCCTGACTAAAAACTGACTAACTGAAATGAGGCCCTAATCCTTCTTATTTATACAAATTAAGGACCCCAACAATCCTCCTAAACTTTAGGGACTCGGTTGCCAAAACTTGCAGTTAACAGCAGTCCTACTTGACTTGCTTGGCTGCCCCTTGTGCTCCGAGTGTTTGATGGAGAATTTGAGGTAAGGGCTCATAAATGAAGGGGATACCTTCCTACAAATCCTCTCCCTTGTTCTTCCACGAATTTGGCTACCAAGTTCTCATTTAAACCTTCGATGTTGTCTCAAAATTGGCAAAAAATCTGCATAAAGCACACATTAGACTTTTTGGCATAATGACTAACCCAATTCACTCTATTAGCATAAATATAATAAAAAAATGCAATAAAATAATGATAATGGTGGATTAATTCGAATTAGGAAGCTAAATGAGCCCATATAATTACCCATTTTTAGGGCTCATCACATGCCTTAATGGTAGGTGTCCTTGTCATCTACTAAGGAAATACATCATTGTTTCTTGGTGGATGAATTTTGCAGCCCATTTGACTTCGAAAAATCCATTCATGGTTAGTAGAATTCACCTAGCGCCTTAATTCCCATTGACATTAAAGGTGGGATATCTCACATTCGTTAACGACCTCCTCAATGTTTGGTAATCCAATGATTCTTTCTTATGTTCGACATTGAAACCATTTATTCACATATGCAAGATTGCACATGGGTATGTAGCGGTTGAAGACTATTTGGTTTTGTGATATCAACACAGATTTGCAGCAGTTTGGATCTTTGTATCAACATTTCCATTTTCATTTGCAATAATTTATTTATTTTAGTAAAGGTTTCCATATAGCAACCTGACCATTTAATTGCAGCAGCAGTCACCTTTCCTCATTTTTTTGGGGACATATAGCTCCTCATGCATGGGGGAGAAGGGGACCTTCAGTTCATCCTTCATCCCTTCAGTTCATCCTTCATCCTTATTTAGTAGACTAGATCAGTAGTCAAATCAGCTGCAATCATTCCATCCTCCACTTCATCTTATAGCACCAATCACATCAACAATAAAAGTAAAACTTGAGGTAAAATTTAGCTTAAGATTCTCTAATTCATTAGAAGGTTTAAGAAACTTAATGATTAACCATGCATTTCATATTTCATAAATAAGTATCCTTACGTTTTCCTTCCATTAACCACTCATAATAAATTTACCTATACTCTGATTACAAGACCATGTTAAAAGAAAATCCGTATGGTATATTAATAAAGACAGTATTTATAGTGTCTTCTCTTAGCATTATTTTCAAAGGGTGAATTCATTACTACCATGAAATGATAAAGGAAAACCACTTATAAGCATTGGCCTCGTGATAGAGTATGCAGGCACCCATTCACATACTTACAATCTCCATCACCACTTTATTTCATCCATCATCTCTCCCTCATCCATCCCTTTCTTGTCCTCAATTTGTATTTCTCTATAAGTTAGTATGATATGTTAATGTGAAGAGTGATGTTCCACAAGAACCAGCACCTCCAAATATTCAAGTAGTGCTACTCCACAAGAACCAGCACCTCTAAATATTTAAGAAATGTTTTTCCACAAAGAACTAACATCTATAAAAAAATCTCAAGAATCTGTAAATGGGCAAGGGATTTGTTTGCATAGGTACATGAAATTCCACAGGCATGAGGGGATGTTGGGCCTCAAATGTGGCCATTTTTTCCACCATACAATATCACTATTTATAACCTAAATTCCTATATTTTTAACTCATTTCATACCATAATTCCATAACTTGCTGCCAATTCATATCTTATACTTCGTGGTTGATTATCATGAGTTTTCTTAACTTTTAAATGATTAGATATGACTTTTTATGATTTTCTAATGATGATTTTTCGAAGTTCATTTACTACAGGGATCCATTGCTAAAATTCTTCATAATTCAATTAAGCTAGTCGCTACAGGTTAAGTATGAAATTCCTGTGGATTAAAATCTCATTTTGTGATCAAATGAAGAAGAATCTGACGCGGGAAAAACTGCCTAAAGGAAATTTCCCTGGTTTTCATAATAGCCTTAAGTGAACTTATGGGTTATGGCCCACCTATACCGATCGGAAGCATTTACATTGGTGGGCTTTAACCCGACCAATCACCAATCAGCGCTTTAACTCAAAATCCGCTAACGAACGCTGGTCCCACCTGAATGCACAAGACCAGACTCCAAATAAAATATACCCATGTCCATAAAATTCACAGGTTCGCTCATTCCCAAGCTCTATTGGCTTCAATTTCCATCGTTGATCTTCACCCTTCAATCTGACGGTTGACAACGATATCGGATTGGCTACTTGCACAATGCTTAACCACCCTTATAGAGCTGATATGGTTTATAAACTCTTGGTCTATAAGAGTTCAGGTCTGGATTTGAGATTATCATCCAATCATCTTAAAACCCGATATCCATTGGATAATGGGGGTCATCAAATCCTATGGCTTGTGGCTCTTCAACAAGCACATAGGTTACAAACAGTCCTAACCGCCATCGTTGACTGGGACCTAAAGTTTGACATTGAGATAAATGGATAGGAGTGATCACGGGACTTCATCCATGATCCAGAAACTCGAACTCTCCTATCCCCTGTAGTTTATTCCTCCGCCATTCATATATGTCGATCTAAATGATCCGATGACTTCCTCTATGCTTGTTCGCTTATGATGGAATTTCATTATAACACAGAGTTATCTCTACCATACTTTTCCTACACACCCACGACACTCATACAATAGTTAACTCATTTTATCGTTGGATCACCATCGTTCCTTACAGTAATCAATGGTCGATCAACAAACCTATAAATGGGATTTAACTCTTTCGATTCATAAACAATATAAAGCCACACATATTCCACATAACACACATATTTATATTATACATAGAATTAGATTACATTCCAAGGCTTTTCAACCTTAGTCACAATTTCTCTATCAATTACATTGTATTCTAACTCTCTGCCTATGCTCTATATTTGTCTCTCTCTATCCCCTATCAAAACACGCAGGTTCATAAGATGTAGAAATAACTATAGAATCATGGATCATTCTAGATCCATGATCTTCTACTAAAATCATTCAAACAAACTCCTAAATATCTCTACACACATACATGGCAGTTAATTATATTAAATTAAGTCTTCTCAAGACTTATCAATTCCATCAAATTAGCTCATTTTTAACAAAAAATTGCTTTCGATTTACATGATTGTCCACATCTCCCCCTCCATAGCTTTGACTTCGAATTTTGATTAAGGGTGTTCGGATGCTCCTGCATCAGATTCCCGAGGCACAAAAATTTATGACCTCCAGGTCATATGCTTCTTGTTCATCCCATAGCAATTCTACCCACTTCCTCAATGGAATTGCCTTCATGATCTTTCTGCGAGCTGCAACAAAACCTCTGCAGTAACAGTCTTCTCTGCTACACGATACCTCACCAAGCTTCTCTCCTTGAGCTTATTCTTTCGGCATCTCTCTAGTTCTCTCTTCTGTGGAACCATATGAGCATTTCATGCTCTAGGTTGCTGCAAGTTTTCTCACCATCTGTTGTCGCTATCTATACGATAGTGTAAAGATCATAAACTCTCCAGTCTTCAACATAACTTTACCTCCTCCTTTTGCACACAAAATCTTATTTCTTCTCACAAGAAACCTTTCCCTGCTCTGATACCACTTTGACGCAAGAAAAACTGCCTAAAGGAAATTTCCCTAGTTTTCATAATACCCTTATGTGAATTTATGGGTTATGGCCCACCTATACCGATCAGAAGCGTTTACATTGGTCGGTTTTAACCCGACTAATCAGCAATCAACACTTTAACACATAATCTACTAATGAGCGTTAGTCCCACCTGAATGCACAAGACCAAACTCCAAATAAAATATACCTGTGTCCATAAACTTCTCGGGTCCACTCATTCCCAAGCTCTATCGGATTCCATCTCTGTCTTTGATCTTCACCCTTCAATTTGAAGGTTGACAACAATATCGGATGGGCTACTCACGTAACGCTTAACTACCCTTACAAAGCCAATATGGTTTATAAACTATTGGTCTATAAGAGTTCAAGTATGGATTTGAGATTATCATTTGATCAAATTAAAACCCAATTCCATTGGATAATGGAGGTCATCAAATCCTACAGCTTGCGGCTCTTAAATAAGCACATGGGTTACAAACAGGCCTAACTCCTGCCATTGACTAGGACCTAAAGTTTGACATTGAGATCAACGGTTAGGAGTGATTGCGGGACTTCAGCCACGATCTAGAAACTCTGACTCTCCTATCCCCCACAATTTATTCCTCAATCATTCATCTTCGTCGATCTAAATGGTCCGATGGCTCCCTCTACGCTTGTTTGCTTATGATGGAATTTCGTTATAATGCAGAGTTATCTCTGCCATACTATGCCTACACACCCATGACACTCACACAACAGTTAACTCATTTTATCATTGGATCGCCATTTATCCTTACACTGATCGATGGTCGATCAACAAACCTATAAACGATATTTAACTCTTTCGATGCATAAACAATATACAGCCACACAAATTCCACATAACACACATATTTATATTATACACAGAATTAGATTACATTCTAAGGCATTTCAGACTTAGTCACAATTTCTCTATCAATTACATTGTATTCTCACTCTATGTCTATGCTCTATATCTATCTCTCTATACCCCCCTATTAGAACACACAGGTTCATAATATATAGAAATAACTATAGAATCATGGATCATTCTAGATCCATGATCTTCTTCTAAAATCATTCAAAAAAACTCCTAAATCTCTCTACACACATACATGGTAGTTAATTACATTAAATTAAGTCTTCTCGAGACTTATCAATTCCATCAAATTAGCTTGTTTTTAACAGAAAATTGCTCCTGGTTTACATGATTGTCCACGTCTCCCCCTCCATAGCTTTGACTTTGACTTTTGATTAAGGGTGCCCAGATGCTCCTGCATCAGAATTTTTGGATTCTAAGACATGGGTTTGTTCAAAGTACCCTCATTCAGATAACCCATAAATTGTTTGTCAAAATTCGTCACCATGAAGAAGTTATGGTGAACGAAATCTGAAGTACAAAATCAAGTACAAAATTTTCGAGTTAGAAATTTTGGGTTTGACAATTTCAAATTAGCCACGTTTTTGGATATTTCAGGTTTAAGACCTATTCATTTATTTTTCAAGCTATATGGAGTTTCAATTATATATTATAGATCTCAATCAAGCTATGCATGGATCATGAGATTTCCCAAGATAAATTTGACATAACCAAATTCCATAAAAATCAATTGAAATGTATTTTTGTAATTTTGTTGGCATATGGCTAAGATCAGATCCTTGAGTTTGGGATCTCAAACTATAAAAGCATAGTATATATTTCAGTCACTTAGTACTAGAGAGGGAGTTATAGGTTGCACATAGAGGAGTTATGTAGGAGAGGAAGCACAATTGTTGTATATTGAACTCTGTTTTTGGATGAATTAATAAAAGTTGATGAAATTGTTGTAGCCTTGGTGCACATTTTATGAATTAAGCTTAGACCTACAGCACATGGACAGGAAAGGCTGCCTGAACCCATCATGTTTGTAGGATTAATATGGATTATGTAAGTGTGTTTATTTCCTTTTTATATTTTATTTCTTGCAAATGGTTTGAAGTAGATTTAATTGCTTTGTCAATTTATTTCTACATTCTAGATTATGTGATTGCTTTATGATTTATGGTGTGATCCTAGGAATAGTTTTATGTAGGAAGTGTGTTTTGCTTCAATCAATAGATTGAAATTTTATTTCCAAGTTGTTTGCTAAATAGTTTTCAGAATTCCAACACTTCATTTTGTATTCTAGATTTATTTATATTTTGTAGATCTGAGTAGAGAGCAACAATTTGAGTATAGGGCAACAAGTGCATTGAGGTTGGTTTCTCTTTGCAGGCTGCAAAGTACACGCATAGTCACATTCTATACTTAGGCTGCATTCTGTACTCAGGCCGGATTCTATACTCATGCCATATTCTGTACTCAGGATTCCTATAGCCACATTCTATACCAAGGATTCTTGTAGCAACATTTTGTACTCAAGATTCCTATAGTCGTGTTTTGTACTCAGAATTGCTTTGTTTTAGTTGATTGGTAGAAGTTAGTTTGGAAGCGTGAGTTGTGTGATTTTAATTACGCTTGTCATGATTTATTATGTGGAATAGAGTAATTATCATAGTTAATCATTTGTTGATTTCACGGTTTATGGAATTAAATACTGTTTGTTAATAAATTGCATTGTGTGAGCAATTAGCTTTAGGCTTTTACATGTTGAGTTGTTTTGAACCAAATAGAACTCATTTAAATAGATCACTCATTAGTTCTCAGTAAGTTTTAATTAGTTCATCATTGATTAGATTTATTCCTTTGTTTGACCATGTTTTTTATCAATAGATTAGTTTCAAAATAGAAATTCCATACTTAGTTCAGGAATATATTTCAGATTTCATCATGTTAGTTTAGGTTAGACGCTCTGATCCTGTGTTACTTGTGCTTGTGTCTCAAAGCTTACAAGTCTCGGATTGATAATTTAATGTTGGAATTATAACACACATAATTTCCCCAACATTAATGATTATTTTCTTATGAAATGCACATGTACTCTGTCACTAAAGCTAAGTTTCTTTGAGCATAGCGATTAAAAGGGTGGTTTATTATTGCAAAGTATCAACTTACCTCAATTGTTTGGATTAAATGCATCCATTTTCACTTTTTCTTTTACTTATGCGAGATTTATCCCATGTTAAAAGGGTGAAATTACATAATTGAGCAATTTCTCATAATTATTTTTCCCAAATATTATAATTATGAGATAATAATTAATTCATAATTGAGATAATTAAGAAAAATCTCATAATTGTGAAAATGTTTCTAGAGTTTGTCATTACCAAGGAGATCAACTTGACCCACTTGTGTATGATTTGGCTAGGGGTCCATTATTGTGAAACTTCCTAACTTCTCGAGCCCCTAGGTGTTTAGATACATTCTCCTAGAGGATGGAATGAGCCTTTATAATCTCACCAAGAGGGAAAGGGGGAGAGTATCCAAACTATGGTGCAAGAGCTCTGTTGTATAAGGAGAGGAGATCATACTACAAGATGGAGGAGAGGATCTCCTTTGCTAGAAGGTGTACATTTGATGTTCATTCATTTATATGGTTAATACAAATCTATGTTCCTTCCCCTTATATCAATTTTGCAGTAGTTTATATGTGTGATTTCTATATGTTTTGAGCTAACGATCTTCTGCGAAAGATCCTTGTCATCTCTATTTAGTTGTGTTTGTATGTAGGCTTTGGATTGGGAGTGGATGAAAGAGATCACTTGATTGGAGTGCAAGGATTTTGCATCAAGCCCAAAACCCTTCACCAACCTACGAGGAGGCAAGGTACTTTCTTATACTTTGTAGTTTTGTAGCATCAGAAATTGCATCGAAACTACATGCATGGCCATCTGAATTGGGAATCATTATTAGATTGTCTTAGTCATTCTCCTTTGAAGCCTTTTTTGGATTCTTTGGGTTAAGGCTTTATTTTTGCCTCTAAGTCTCTCTTTCAGATCTAATTGGCTATTATCAACGACTGTTTAGGCCTGATCCACAACTTATTGATAGGATTTTGGCATTCCATTCATTATTGTTGTATCTTGTTGATAAATCTTTCTATTCTTTAGGTTATTTTTGTCACTTTTGGTGGTGTTGTGACTGGTTGTGCATTTTCATCTAAAAAATTTCTCTTGAGTGTGCTTTAGTTTTTTTTTTGTAGCACCCTCATTTGATCTTATTTAGGCCTTTTTGCCTCTAGGTTCGGGTTGTGACCTTTGTAGACCATTTGGCTTGGTTGGGCCATTGTATTACAGCGCTAGATTGGTGGCACTGCCCTCCATTTTTCACTTTTGGCTTTCGGTTTGATTGCTTTCAGTGCGTTTCTTTTATTGGGCTTTGTTTTCCTAGATGTGACGCTTTTGAAGTGCTTTTTGTTTTTGCTTGAGAGTCTTTTCCTTTGGTTTATTTTTAGATTGTTTTGGTTTGCCTTCTTGGTTTGTTTTGGGTCATTAATTCACAAAATTTGGTATAATTTTCATTTAAGAGTATTTAGTGAAGAGGTGCATCATAATAGGCATTTTTGCGTTAGAAGGCTCTTAACCTCCTGTAGTTAGCATTCATCGAATTGAAAATAAAAAATTGCATATAGTTTCATTAGGGTGAATAACTAATATCATTCACACCATCTCATTTCACACTGCATCTGCTTATGTAAACAACATCCACTAAAATTAACATGATAGTAAAATTAACTAGATTCATCTTTTATTTTCACTAGTAGTACACCAACACTAGCTTAGGCTAGGGTCTTGGAGATAGGAGTGTGAGTTGATTACTCCAAGACTTAAAAATTAACTTAGTAGCTTGTGGTAGGGAGTTAAATCCATTTGCAGTAGTGTGGTCTGGGAAGCCCTTCTCACAAGAGGGATAAGAACTAGGTCACACTTGGGCTAGGTGAATTGACACAACCCCTTTCACTTAGTTTCAGGTGGCATGATATAGTAGAATATCCACGCATACAAATGATGTCATTAGCACTTGGGGACCACTTGGAAGGGAACTCTCAAGGGGGTTTTGGTCTTAGCTCCTTTTTGTGTTTATGTTTACTGCCCTTGTGTGTGGATTTGTCTTGCTACTATCCCCCCAGGTTGTGTTATCGTACGTGGTGACCATAGTGGCCTATATTCTTAGGGCTCATACACAAGTGAAGGGTTGGGTTCATCTTCTCTATACTTGGGACAGATATTAGTAATACTCTCTTAGTCCTCTCGGAGGGTTCCCCATGGCTAATAAAGGCACTTTCACTGCGTTTGCAGATAAAAAGGATGGGAAGCAAGTCGCTAGTATAATTGTTCCACCACCAATTTCTTTGTATTTTGGTTTGTGTGTGCTATCTTCTAGGATGTTTCTAGTGTGTGTTGTTTAGTCTGAGTCAGTAGTTTTTGACTTAGGGTGTTTTCACTAAAATAATTGTATTTAAATTATAATTTATCACCGTGGCTGAATTTGTTCATCGACAGTTTCATCATTTTCATGGTTTACCTCTTGAACGAGGTGAACTTGTTACCCCTACACGGAGAGTGCCCATTTGTGCTCAAGACTTAGACCAACACATTGTCTTGGAATCTATACCTAGTCCTTCTAGTAGTGACTTGATTTCTATCGAGACTTTGGCAGATGACTCTAACGCCTTTGCCAATCCATTGTTGTCTGATCCTTTAGGACTAGAGTTATTGTAGCTAAATCCTAACAATTCCACACCTTCCTGCACTTACGTGCCTTTGTCTATACATTACCCTATGGTAGATTCTAAAGCATCCTTACCTTCTGCATCAACAATATCAGTGACCATGATATCATCGCCACCTCTTAGTGGGGCTATACCTCTTACCTCTTCTAGGGGCATTTCACCAGTTTCTTCTATGACTCCTGCAAATTTATTGAACATTTCCATGCCCACACCATCTCCTATGCTAACCATGGCACCTCATCCTAGTCAGTCGGTAGGTTCAGGAATATTTGCACCACATTTTTCCCAACCAACTATTCTTGTCCCTTAGTTAGGCATGGTTACTTGCAGTAATATGTGGGTAGGATCACCAGTTATCCCTGGTCATCCTGGGGGCAATGCCACTTCTATTATTTCATAAGATTGGTATGGTTTGGGTTTTGGAGGGGCTTCACCTACCAATAATTTTACTGGAGGGGCTAGTTTACTTGGCGGAAACCCCATTGCTAGTATCGTTTCTCACAGAGGTTATCCTCCTTAAAGGACCACTTTGTGCAGTAGGACTAACTTAAGGAGGATAACCTCTGTGAGAAATGATACTAGCAGTGGGGTTGCCCCCAAGTGAAAAATCATCGAATAATATCCTTAAACCCCCTTTCCAATATATAGTAAAGATGTTTTCTAGATTGTATGGTAAAACTAATCTAGAGCATTGTAAGTGTTATCTCAAAATCAAGCCCTGGAAGGCTGCAGACCAGGAAGACTTCAAGTAATTGTTTCAGACGAATCTTTTAGCTAAGGCTTAGCCTCCTTAGCCTGAGAGGGCTCTCTCAAAGGGTTTAAGATTTGAAATTGTGATTGAGATGGCTAATTCTTCTATGAAAAAAATAGGAATGAGGCTGGTAAAATCTAAATTAACAAGCATCCATTGGGCTCATGGAGTCATATGTTACTCAGCATTAACAATGAATTGGCTTTGCAATGAAATCAAGGCATCCAGACTTCAATATACATAAAGTACAGCAGACACAAAGGGACAATATATGAGTACATGAAGGAAATTAGAACACAGCATGTGATTTATAAGTAATCAAGTACCCATCAAACTGTAAACAACATGAAAGACAACAAGAGGAATTCATACATTGAATTCACTATGATTCTTGAGCAGCTGAAACCATTCACTGTATTATCAAAATAAACAGAGTCTTTACATAAGCTTGTCAACAGCGCTTTTTTACATAAACTCCCAACCCTGTGTACATTGCTCTTTCTCCTATTTATAGAGCTCTTCTACCTGATTGAGATTCCTCCTCAAGCATGAGGGGAACTCGGAAACTACTTCTAATGACACCTATTCAACCTTTAACTGCCTATTAAATGTAACAAACTTCAATTAGTTTTTCCAAAGATCTAAATCAAGTAGGATTCTATCACCATGCTATGCTAATAATAGCCTTGGCTACAATGTTCCTCGTTCTTTGATATCTGGTCCCTTTTCAGTTTGGCTGTGATGAATGTTCAACATTTCATGTTGGTCTTCTATGCCACATCTTCTCCATTGTTCTGAAATGTAGGAAACTACCCTTGCTCTTCGGTCTTTTGTTGGCCTTATAATTTTCAAATCCACGGAAGCATGTCTTTTATCTTTGGTTTTCAAAATGTGACAAATGTCCACGTCCTTGATGTGCTATCCATTTCCTTTATATTCAGAAGCAAAAATTCCTTCCAGCTATTTTGACCTATATTGAATTGTTGTAAAAGTGCTTATTTTATGACAAAAGTTAAAAGTTGGACCAGAATCCATACTTTTTCCACCTGTTTTGACTTGGTTGAATCTTAATAGCTTCAGCTGATGCTATGCATACCTTGTAGACATTCACCTTTTGAAAATTCCCACTCATATTCAAAACCGGTTAATTGAAATTGGACTGTTTAGCTTCAGCAGTTTCGTAGCGCGCTACGAAACTACTGAGCTTTAATCATCACCTTCAGTAGTTTCGTAGCGCACTATGAAACTACTGAGTTGCTTCAAAAATCATAGTTTCAACCCAAAAATTTAATTATTTGAGCACTTTGCTATGAAAACCTTCTTTCAACTATTCCAAGACCTTTCAAAATTGAATGGAAATGCAGGATTCTTCAAGAAAGATGACACTAAGCAAAATCATCAAAATTCGAAACATAACCTTACTTGAAATGGGATTTCATTAAGAAGATTCCTTCAGCTGGCCTAACTGTACCTTTAAGTCTTCAATTTGTTTCTTCATGCCCTTGATCCCAGCTCTTAATTGCATATTAATAATTCTGATGAATTTTGCTTCTTTAATTGTCGGTACTGTCCAGGTATGGAATTGAGTATTATAGTGAAACACCTCTGAAGTTGTTTTGTCTTCCCATAAGGTCTTCATTCTGTAATAATTAGCTTGTTGGATGGCATGTTTCCTGGCAGCTTTCTTCAGTCTGGCAATCTCAAGGTTGGTAGATTCCAATCTCCTTTTCAAATCTTCCATACTATCTTCTTTAGGAGTGGCAACTGTTTTTCCTTTGTCCTTTCTTTCACGAGGTTGTATCTCTTCCCCTGTTTCATCTGTCCTTGGTTGTACCTCCTGTACTTGCTTAAACTTCCTTGTTATGGGTTTCCTGGGTTTGAAAACAAATTGTTCAACTTGCTCATCAAACTTGAGTTTCTTTGAGGCTTTAGCTTTCTTTGTCTTCTCTTTTCCTGACTGCATCAAATCATCTTGAACTAGTCAGGACTCTTCAAAGTCAATTGCCTGCAATAAATCATTTAAATTTCCCTTCGAAGCAGGACTTTCTTCAATAGCTACTAACTTACACTTTTCTTTAGCCACCTGTGCATGACCTCCTTGTAACTTCCTGCAAAAATTCGAACATCCGGCTTTTTTAAATGCCTTCTCCACATATTTGTTCTTCAATGTGATATCCAAACCTTCCAGCTCATTTCTTAGGCATTTGCCTGATCTGTGTTCTTTCTTCTCTACTGATCCCTCCATGAAATTTTAATGACCTGTAAGCAGGGAATGCTAGCTCTGTTCAAACTGTAAACTCTGCCTCTTTTGAAACTTTTCCTCGCCTGATTTACTGCCTCGCCTGATTTGTTGCCTCGCTTGATTACAATGTTATTTCAAATTGAAATCTTGCCAGTTATAGTTTTTTTTTAAATTGCAATCTTGCAGATTTGTTACTCATGCAAGGCTTACAATCATCATTAAAACTTGTACATAGGTGGCTTTTCTTGGAACTTGTATTCCGTGTGTATCAACGAATCTAATGGTTGTGATAATGGATATGGGTGGTGGGACGTGATAAGTGGAGTACATGAACTGACAAAGGATGACGCAGCCATAGATTTACTTAACGGATTTGACATTTGGGAAAGATTCGTTGTTGAATGCACGAATCTCTGATTTCGCAGCGTGGTTAGTTTAAATTTTGAATGATGTGCTGCGAAATCACCTAATGACGTATCGCGTTGTGAAAAAACCTAATGAGTTTTTGCGCTGCGAAACTGCTAAACAGAGTAAATGTGCTGCGAAAACACTTTAGAAAGGTTACGTGTGCTACGCAATTACTTAAAAGGCTTTGTGGTAGATAAGAAAGTAACACATGACTATGAGATCGATGATGAATGAGGGTGACCAGTGGTAGATAAGAATACATGCTTGACTCATGACCTCCTAAGACCCAGACTTTAAGGAAAAAACGAAATTAACTTAGACTAACACTGACCTTTGTCATCAGGCTAGGATGAGAAATTTTAGCATTAGATTTCTTAAGTGATAACAATGGCTCCACTTGGGATAGTGTGCTCCTGTAGTACACTAAGAACTCGCAGGTCCAGTGCTTTGTCCATTTTATGAAAACATAGATTTGCTTGACGAGCATCCCTTTCTAGTTTTATGGGCCTTCACCTCGGGCTTGAGCTTTCTATTCATCTTGTCATTATTTGCAACAAAAGAAAAACTGATAAAACGGGTATATATAATTTTGTGAGAAACTGGTAGAATTTTAATCAATAGTAATGCTTTAGGAACCTGCCATTGTCAGGTCCTCCAAAATATGGCTTTCCATCAATTTCTTGCACAATGTAAGTATTATTTCCATGAAAAGTAGAAATTTGATATGGCCCTTTCCGCAAATTTTCGAATTTACCATGCTTACCTTTCTCTTCAATTCTAGCTTCCCATTTCAATACTTTATCATGGATTTGAAATGTAACTTCTTTGATCTTTCTATCAAATGTTATCTTGATTATGTTATGATTTTGTTGATGACTGTGGTTTCTTTTCTCTTGCAAATCTATCAGCTGATTGATTCTTCTTTGTACAGCGTTTGGTTCCTCCTCTAATCCTTGAATTGACTTCATCACAGGCACTCCAAGGGATGTTGGAAATATGGCTTCAGCACCGTATACTAGCTCATATGGTGATGTTCCAATGGATCTCTTTGTACAAATCCAGTCAACCCACAAAGCATACTTCAATTTCAAATGCCAAGATTTCTTATTTTCTTGCAGCAGCTTCTTGATGATTCTTACAAGGTTCTTGTTTGATGATTCAGCAAGGCCATTTCCTTGTGGATAATAAGAAGTGGAATGTCCAAGAGAAATGTGATACTGATGGCAAAAATTAATCATTTTCTTGGACTTAAAAGCTTGAGCATTGTCAGTTATAATCTTCATTGGGCAACCAAATCTTGATGATATATTATTTTCTAAGAAAGAGATAATCACTGAATCATTTTCTTGCCTTTTGGGTACCGCTTCTACCCATTTTGTAAAGTAATCAGTGGCTGTGAGAATCCAGCGATGCTGACCTGATGAAGGAGGATGGATTTCCCCTAAAAAATCTAATCCCCATTGTTGGAAAGGTGCTTCAACATATATAGGAACCAAGGGCAGTGGCATAAGCTTCCTCTTTCCTTCAAATACTTGACATTCATGACATGTAGCTACCTTTTTATAGATATCTCTAAACATAGTTGGCTAAAAGTAGCCAGCCCTCAAAATCTTGTTTGCAGTGGCCTTCCAATAGTGATGTCCTCCACAATCACCCTTATGAAATTCATCAATTACTTTATCAACTTGTTCTTCAATGAGGCAATTTAACAGTATCCCTCTTGCATCTTTCCAAAACAAATTTTGGTCATGCACAAAATATCTTAGAGATTTCAGTTTGAAAAACCGGGCTTTGGATTTTGAAAGATTAGCAGGGGCTCTGTTATGCTGCAAAACGAATGCCACATCCTTGTACCATTCTGACAACAAGAATTTTTCATTTATTTGGACTAATTCCTCTTCATTTTCAAGAAATTTTGAGATCTCTATACTCAAGTTAATATCAAGATAGTCCAAATTTGATTGTGTTAGCAGTTTAGCTAAACCTTGACCCTTTACCAAATTTGTGGGTTTAATCTCAATGTCAAACTCTAACAATTTTGCTATCCACTTGCCCCTTTTTCCATCTGGATCAGCCTGTGTAAGAATATCTTTTATAACAACATTTGGGACGTAGGCAACAAAGTGAGAGTGCAAAACATAAATTCTAAAATCCTTTATTGCTTTCACCAAGGCATAGGCTTGCTTCTCTAGGATGTTATATTTCAATTCAACATTTTCTAATGTCTTGCTAAAGAAAGAAATAGGTTGTTCAGCACCTTGAGTTCCCTTTTGCAACAGAACTCCAGCAATTTTTTCTTCAAAAGCAAATGTAAAAATAATGAATTCTTTGGTGAAATCTGGACTGATAAGTACTGGTGCTTGTGTGAGTGCCTTTTTTATCTCCTCAAATGATTTCTTTGCTTTAGCTGTCCACTTGAAATCCACTCCCTTTTTTAGCATCTTTGTTATACTCTTGACAACTTCAACAAAGTTAGGAATGAATCTTCTAACAAAGTTAACTTTTCCAAGGAAGGATTGAATCTCTTTCCTACTTCTTGGTAGATCTGATTTTTGAATTGCATTAACTCTATTAGGATCAATCCTAATTCCTTCTTCAGAAATAATATGACCAAGAAGTTTGCCAGAGGTTAAAGCAAAAATACTTTTGGTTTGATTAAGAGAAATACCAAACCTTCTACACTTCAGTAGGACTTTTTCAAGGTGTTTCAAATGATCTTCTTCTCTCTTTGAAAAAACTGTGATGTCATCAAGATAAACCAGCCCTGATTTGTCTTTTTCTTCAGCAAAAGCAATATCCATTGCTCTTTGGAAAGTGGCTCCTGCATTCATGAGACCAAACGGCATCTTTGCATACATGAATGTTCCCCATGGTGTTGTGAAGGCCGTTTTCTCTTGATCATCTGGATGAACAAGAATCTGATTGTACCCTGAGAAACCATCAAGCATAGATATCCTTTGTGAACCAACAATATTTTGCAAAATCAAATCCATTTTAGGGAGAGGATAATTATCTTTTAATGAAGCTTTTTTCAGATTTCTGAGTCTATACAAATTCTGATCTCTCCATTCTTTTTTCTGACTGGTACCAAATTAGCAAGCCAATTTGAGAAACTGAATGGAACAATAATCTTAGCATTAAAGAGTTTTTTTACTTCCTTTTCAATCAATGGCGTAAGAAGAGGATTAATTCTTCTTAACTTCTACTTGAAAGGCTTTTCATTCTCCTTAATAGGAATGGTATGTTGTATAATTGAGGAGTCATATTGTTTCAAGTCAGCGTAACTCCATGCAAAGACATCAATGAACCTTTTCATCATCTCCACATATTTAGTCTTCATATCAACTGAAAGAAATTTTGAAATATTGACCATCTTAGGCACAAGTGAATCTCCTAAATTGCAACTTTCCACTTCTTCTTCATCAGCTTGTAATTTTGGTGCTTTGAATACATCGTTCTGATCAAACAATTTCTCAAGGGGAATGAGACCTTTTGGAATCAGATTTTTTTTTAATTGTAAGACTTCAGGCTTTTCCTTTGATTCCACAAACATATTCTGCTGATCCATTTGAGTACTGTGAAATTCTTCCTTTAATTCAATGAAATTTCTTACTTGTTGATCATCCTCAAAGACCTGCCAATTAATGATGTTATCTGGTATAACTGGTCTGTGTCGAACTTCAACCTCATATTTTTCAAAAGAGTGTGTAGGAATAACAAAAAAGCTAGCTGAAATAGCAAGAGAATCTGCAACAAAATTTTGATTTCTGGTTTTGAAATTGAGAGTATGAGTCTGAAACTTTTCCAACATCTCCAACAATAAATTTCTATATGCCCTCATCCTTATATCCTTGGTTTGGTAGGCACCTTCTACTTGCTTTATTACCAATTCAGAATCTCCACATACAGCAATATTTTTATCTTTCAATTTCAACAAAGCTTCTAATCCCAAAATCAGAGATTCATACTCAGCCATATTGTTAGTGTAATCAAAATTCAACTTGTAGGAAAGAAACTTACTTTCTTTATCAGGGCTTGTAATCCAAATTCCAGCTCCTGCCCCCTCTCTCCCTGTTGATCCATCAAAATATAATGACCAACAACCTACTGTCTCATTTTCATCTTTTTTCTGATCTCCTTGGCTCTGGCTTTCTAAAAACTTATTCTATGATTCCTCGTCAGCTGATTCATTAAAAAGGATGGATGATCCGAGACCAGTGTCACATGAATAAATTGGAAAGTTTTGAGGTTTATCCTTGCTGCTTACCATATAAGCCATTCTGGTCTCCCGATACAGTCTTCTTTGCTCACCAAAGACAGGAATGGTAGCATAGGTAAGGTCCATCTGCATTGTACCCTTGATCTTTGCTACCCACGATCTTGAAAGAAGCATCCCAAACTTAGGTGGAATATCAGCCACAACAATTTCCATGACAATTGTTTTTGCTGGAATTTGTGTGAGACCCACAATAACATCCTTTATCAAACCAATGCATTGAACTCTTTTTGAATCAAAGGAAAATAAATCCTTATATGGTCTAGTTACCTCTAATCCCAGTCTTTCCATGATCACCTTCGGCATAAGATTATGAGATGCCCCTGAATCTAACATAACATTATGTAAAGTCATGTCATGAATGCTAATGCTTAAGTAGAAAGGAGGGAACTCTTCATTCTGTTCATCTTCAAGTCTTGGTCCCAAGCAAATAATAGGATTATCTTCTTGTACATTTAGGATATCAGCTGCTCCTGGTTGTGAATTGAGCATTTCAAAAATTTTACTTCTGTATTTGTCTACCTTGAGGATTTCATTAAAGGGAACTGATATCTTAATTTTTGCAATCTCATTCTCAAGGTTAAAAACAGAAACAGTCTTCTCAACTTCTTTAGGAAGGGGTGGAGCTTGAAAATCCTTTTTGCTAGGTGGAGAATCATTCTTACCTTCAGCAACCTTTGAGCTTTCCTTCTTCTCTTCAACTGCCTTTGAGGCATCCTTCTTGGGCTATACTTTACTTGCTGTAATAGGCACATTTCTATTCCTGAGATTGTACTGCTTTTGCATTTCAAAGATAGCATGTTGATATCCCTTTACAAAATCTGAAGGCTCTTCTCCCGATTTGGTCTTACTAGACTCATCATGTTCTTCTTTATTCAAGAAAATCCCTGACACTTCTTCATCAAGACAATTGATTGACTCCTCAGGAATTTCGGTCTCATCTTCTTCATCCACCAAATTCTGTTGGAAGGGATGTCTTACTAGAGGATCTGGCTATTGATTTCCATTCTCTCTTGGCCTTTGCTGATTCTGAGGTCTTCTGAACTGAGGATTCCTAAATTGAGGTTCTTGCTGTGCTGGAGGAGTAGAGGTATTCCCAAGAGCCAACCGATCCATCAGTTTTTCCATGGTCTTCATCATTGTTTCAAACTTATCTTCTGGAGCAGAGGTAGAAGGTTTCTCTTCTTCCTTTAGTTTAGCCTTTGCCATATTTGATTTCTTAGCAACAATCATGTTTACCTCCACTTTAATTGCATCATTTTGCATGTCAGAAAGAGTGGCAGAATCCCTTTTTCTGAGTAAGAGGGAGAAGTCAGAGTCAAATGCTTCAGCATATCTCAGCTGTGCTAAATCCCCAGGAGGTTTCAAATGAGCTGGAATGGAATTGTATATTTTATTAAACCTCTTGGAAAAGTTTTGAACAGTTTCATCAGGAGCTCTTCTAAGATTGTTGTATTCAGTAAGAGCTTGGATAGGGTTGGTTCTGTTTCCCCATTTCCTTAGAAAACTATCTTCAAACTCTACCCAACTGTGAATACTTCCAGCTCTAAGAGCCTTGAACCATTTTCTAACCTCTCCAATGAAATTTTGAGCAAACAATCTTATTTTTACATATTCATCATCAACTTCCTCTCTGTCAACAAAATCATTGAATCTGTCTACATGTTCTTCTGCTGTAATGTCTTCATCTCCACCCCATGTTGGAATTCTAGCAGCATATTTGCTACGAAGGTCATGTAAAACAGCAGGGAGGGCTAGTGGAGCATACCTAGTAGGTACGGCCATAATGAATAGAGGAGCAGTGATGACAAGTACTGTATGAATGGTGGAACCAGAACTGATATGAGATAGATTTCCTAGTGTCTAAGAACTACTAGGACTAGCAGAGGCAGAGGATAAAGTGCTAGTACGAAAAGGACTATTTGGACTTTGCAAACCACTGACAAAGGTACTCCAATTTGGAAGGGGTAGACCAATTTTAGACTTGAGTAAGACTTCAAAAGGATCAAGCTCTTTGAGTTGGTTTAAATCTTCCTCTTCTAACAGTAATTCTGAAGTAACAACCTCCCAAAATTCCTCCTTATCTTTTTGTGACAGTAAGGATGAAGTATCAATACCTCTTTTTTGTAAATCTAAAATAATTCCAATAAGTTCTTCTTCGTTCTCAGACCTTAACAACACCTCATGGATTTTATCATCTACAATTTTATCTTCAAGACTTCTTGAAAATTCAGGGAGCAAAGATTTCAAAAAACATGGAGTACCTGGTGTTTCAAGAAATCTTTGTCTGCTCCTTGAAATGGTGTTTGGATTGTCCACAGGAGTAGGTGGATTTGGGTCAGGACTGCTCCGTGTATATCTCCCTCTCGAAGCCACCTTTTTAAACTTTGAAATTATATGGAGTCACCAAGGTAGAGTGCAGCCTCGAAAAATCTTCTAAGCTCCTACTACCTTCGGAAGTTTAGCTTCTTGACTTCGGGAATGATTAATCTTCAGACTCCCTGCAGATGCACCAAAATTTTATCTCAAAATGAAGCCCTGGAAGGCTGCAGACCAGGAAGACTTCAAGTAACTATTTCAGACCAATATTTTAGCTAAGGCTTAGCCTCCTTAGCCTGAGAGGGCTCTCTCAAAGGGTTTAAGATTTGCAATTGTGATTGAGATGGCTAACTCTTCTATGAAACAAATAGGAATGAGGCTGGTAAAATCTAAATTAACAAGCATCCATTGAGCTCATGGAGTCATATGTTACTCAGCATTAACAGTGAATTGGCTTTGCAATGAAATCAAGGCATTTAGACTTCAATATACATAAAGTACAACAGACACAAAGGGACAGTATATGAGTACATGAAGGAAATTAGAACACAGCATGTGATTTCTAGGTAATCAAGTACCCATCAAACTGCAAACAACATGAAAGAAAACAAGAGGAATTCATACATTGAAGTCACTATGATTCTTGAGCAGCTGAAACCATTCACTGTATTATCAAAATAAACAGAGTCTTTACATAAGCTTGTCAACAGCGCTTTTTTACATAAACTTCCAACCCTGTGTACATTGCTCTTTCGCCTATTTATAGAGCCCTTCTACCTGATTGAGATTCCTCCTCAAGCATGAGGGGAACTCAGAAACTAATTCTAATGACACTTATTCAACCTTTAATTTCCTATTAAATGTAACAAACTTCAATTAGATTTTCCAGAGATCTAAATCAAGTAGGATACTATCACCATGCTATGCTAATAATAGCCTTGATTACAATGGTCCTCGTTCTTTGACATCTGGTCTCTTTTCAGTTTGGCTGTGATGAATGTTCAACATTTCATGCTGGTCTTCTATGCCACATCTTCTCCATTGTTCTGAAACATAGGAAACTACCCTTGCTCTTCGGTCTTTTGTTGGCCTTATAATTTTCGAATCCACAGAAGAATGTATTTTATCTTTGGTTTTCAAAATGTGACAAATGTCCACGTCCTTGATGTGTTGTCCATTTCCTTTATATTCAAAGGCAAAAATTCCTTCCAGCTGTTTTGACCTATATTGAGCTTTGGTAAATGTGCTTAGTTTATGACAAAAGTTAAAAGTTGGACCAGAATCCATACTTTTTCAACCTGTCTTGACTTGGTTGAATCTTAATAGCTTCAGCTGATGCTATGCATACCTTGTAGACATTCACATTTGAAAATTCCCGCTCATATTCAAAACCGGTTAATTGAAATTGGACTGTTTAGCTTCAGCAGTTTCGTAGCGCACTACGAAACTGCTAAGCTTTAATCATCACCTTTAGCAGTTTTGTAGCACGCTAAGAAAATACTGAGTTGCTTCAAAAAGCATAGTTTCAACCCAAAACTTTACTTATTTGAGCACTTTTCTATCAAAACCTTCTTTCAATTGTTCCAAGACCTTTCAAAATTGAATGGAAATGCAGGATTCTTCAAGAAAGATGACACTAAGAAAAATCATCAAAATTCGAAACATAGCCTTACTTGAAATGGGATTTCATTAAGAAGATTCCTTCAGCTAGCCTAACTATACCTTTAAGTCTTCAATTTGTTTCTTCATGACCTTGATCCCAGCTCTTAATTGCATATTAATCATTCTGATGAATTTTTCTTCTTTAATTGTCGGTACTGTCCAGGTATGGAATTGAGTATTACAGTCAACCACCTCTGAAGTTGTTTTGTCTTCCCATAAGGTCTTCATTCTGTAATAATTAGCTTGTTGGATGGCATGTTTCCTGGCAGCTTTCTTCAGTCTGGCAATCTCAAGGTTGGTAGATTCCAATCTCCTTTTCAAATCTTCCATACTATCTTCTTTATGAGTGGCTACTGTTTTGCCTTTGTCCTTTCTTTCACGAGGCTGTATCTCTTCCCCTGTTTCATCTGCCCTTGGCGGTACCTCCTGTACTTGCTTAAACTTCCTTGTTATGGGTCTTCTGGGCTTGAAAACAAATTGTTCAACTTGCCATCAAACTTGAGTTTCTTTGAGGCTTTAACTTTCTTTTTCTTCTCTTTTCCTGACTGCATCAAATCATCTTGAACTAGTGGGGACTCTTCAAATTCAATTGCCTGCAATAAATCATTTAAATTTCCCTTCGAAGCAGGACTTTCTTCAATAGCTACTGATTTACACTCTTCTTTAGCCACCTGTGCATGACCTCCTTGTAACTTCCTGCAAAAAATCCAACATCCGGCTTTTTTAAATGCCTTCTCCACATCTTTGTTCTTCAATGTTATATCCAAACCTTTACGCTCATTTCTCCGACATTTGCCTGATCTGTGTTCTTTCTTCTCTACTGATCCCTCCATGAAATTTTAATGACCTGTAAGCAGGGAATGCTAGCTCTGTTCAAACTGTAAACTCTGCCTCTTTTGAAACTCTGCCTTTCCTGATTTACTGCCTTGCCTGATTTGCTGCCTCGCTTGATTACAATGTTATTTCAAATTGAAATCTTGCCAATTATAGTTTTTTTTTAAATTGCAATCTTGCAGATTTGTTACTCATGCAAGGCTTACAATCATCATTAAAACTTGTACATAGGTGGATTTTCTTGGAACTTTTATTCCATGTGTATCAACGAATCTAATGGTTGTGATAATGGAGATGGGTGGTGGGACGTGATAAGTGGAGAACATGAACTAACAAAGGATGTCGCAGCCATAGATTTACTTAACGGATTTGACATTTGGGAACGATTCGCTGCAGAATGCACGAATCTCTGATTTCGCAACGCAGTTAGTTTAAATTTTGAATGATGCGCTGTGAAATCACCTAATGACGTATCGCGCTGCGAAAACACCTAATGAGATTTTGCGCTGTGAAACTGCTAAACAGAGTAAATGCGTTGCAAAAACACTTTAGAAAGGTTACATGCGCTACGCAATTACCTAAAAGGCTTTGTGGTAGATAACAAAGTAACACATGACTATGAGATCGGTGATGAATGAGGGTGACCAGTGGTAGATAAGAATACATGCTTGACTCATGACCTCCTAAGACTCAGACTTTAAGGAAAAAATGAAATCAACTTAGACTAACACTGACCCTTGTCATCAGGCTAGGATGAGAAATTTTAGCATTAGATTTCTTAAGTGATAACAGTAAGGTTGAATGGATTCCTGTTATATATGGCATTCACAAAAATTCAAAGAGATTCAATTGTGTAGATATTGTTTCTCAAAGTATATCGTAAGCCATTAAAATATCTACAGCTTCTCCTCCTGGATTTGAACAAGTTTTTTATATGTTTTCTTATCTAATGGATTTGTCATGGCCTCAGTTCCATTTCCTTTAATGGAATTAAGTTTTTCTTTCAATCATAAACATACCATTCATGATTATACTATTATTTTATGGGAAAGTCATTTTAGAAAACACTTCTCTGATATCTACAACAATATCATGGTTCCTTCTCATGAAGTTTTATTTGGAAAAATCCCACTAGAATTATTAAGGATTTTCAGGAAGCTCTAACTAAAATCAGAGATTGGCTTATTGAATAAAACTTCTCTTTTATCATAATTTATGTAAGTGAGATAGGGCCTCATAGTTTTCCAAGGTATATACCCAATAGGCTTGTGGTCGGAGAAATAGCCAATCAAATAACTCTCGATGGTCAAGCTAGGATGTTGCATAGAATGAAAAAGAGGTTATGACCTAGCTTTCCTATTAAAGTTGGTCAAATGGTACTAAAGGATGAAGGGTATGTTGAGGTTGAAGCAGAGAAATTGCATAAAATTTGGTTGCATTATTTTCCCCACTTTAAATATGACCGTAAAAACATTATCATAAATCATTAAAAATCAATAACCTTGTCAAACGTTTTTCAACATCAATAACCTTTATATGATTATCATTTTATTCATGTTGATAACTTTGATCAAGTGGCTCATAGAAAAAATTTCATGGATACTCAGGAGAAGGAAAAAGTTCAAATTTCATGGAAGATACTTATAAAATTTATCTTAAGCATAGGAGTCTCTATACTTCAACTCCTTTTGAAAAATTAAAATCATCTGAAAATTTGACTTTTTGATTTACTGATATTCCTACATAAACTTCTTCTCTATTAATATTAGATCCAAATGTTCAAGTACCAAAGTCTCCAGTTTCATTTGATTTTTCCTCATTATTATCATCTTATGTTTCACCTAGTGTGATTGAAAAATAAAAAGAAAGTAATGTACAAAAACAATCAAAAAAAGTATCCATGCACAGAGAAAGAAGTATCTCACGAGAAAGGCGTTTCTATGATAGGGAAAATGGTAATGGATGTTGAGTCACATGATCACCAAACAAGACAACCAGAAACTTCTACAGACATGGACATTATAGAACAAGAAATTGTTAATAAATTAGTAGAAACACATCAAACCATTCAAATTTTGGTTCAAGATATTAACAAAGAGTTCAAAAAAGTGCAATGGAAATTGCCTTAGAGGCTCAGATGATTCATAAGGAGATAGTTTAATTTGTTTCTCAAACTCCTAGATATTAATGAAAATTTCAAAAGATTGGTCGCCAAGCATTTCACTGACCCATATTTCAACAAACATTCCAAATATCTCTTCTATTTTCAGACCATTATATGAGGTTGAACCAATCATTGAAACAGTGCCTTCCTTAAGTGAGATTATTTCAATTCATAAACCAAATTAGTGGTTAAAAGGACTAGAAAAAAGAAGTATGATTATTCTATTGAAGTTACAGAACATAGTTGGAAAGCTTCAAGAAATCGTCATGAAAAAGTTAAAGAGTCAACTCAATTCCTTGCAACATTCATGAATTATACTCAACATTATATTGATAATATTTATTATATGTGTGTTAAAAGTTTGGATAAAATTATAGAAACGAAATTGGAAAGAAACAAACATTTTAATGGGGATGAATGGAAAAAAACATTCCATAGTACTCATAGAAGGTTTTTCTCTTACTCAACAACAATTAGAGAAAAATCAGAATTTTGATAAAATCGGAATTGGAATAGTTGTGGTAGAAAAAGTTAAATTATTTGACTAATCAACATGCTAAAGAGATGGAATATTTAAAAATATCTCAAGAAAATCAAATTTCAACTTTCAAGAATGAATAGGAATCCTTGCAGCAACAATTAAAACAAATCCAAGAAGTTCTTGCAAGTATTATTTTCTTGAGAGAACAAGCTTTACAGGTAAATCAGAAGTTAAAGAATTTTCCTCTGAAATTTTATAAGCAGATGGACAAAATTTATATATTTTTCATAGAGTTATTATCCCTCACTGACAAAATTGAGTCAATAAAGGAGGAAGATAAAATGATAAATAAAAAATATAGGTATATTATAGATCGGGAAAATCAATTCAATCCTAAAACTTTCATGAAATTCTCAAAGAAAGAAAAAAAACTTATGATTGTTTCATTAAACCAAAGGGATTCAAATTGTAAAGAAATTAAAAGAATGGATTGAACATGTAGTTAAGATTTATGAATTTGTGTGGGATTCAGGATTGGATATAATAGATGAATTTTATGCCTCACCCAAAACCTCTTAGGGAACCAGTTCCATTAACACTCAATCAGTAAGAAGTTGAAGATAAAATAACATTAGATGAAAACAAGAAAAAGGAAATTGGTACATGGAATGAACAAACTTTCCAAAACTTCCCGCAACTTCCTCTTGAGAAAATGAAATTAATCTCTAAGTTTTCAAGGAGATATAACCGCAAAAAGAGGGACATTGAAAATATGTTATCCGCTTGTCAATTCAATATTATTAATTTCATGTCAATCTATCTTCAACATATTCCTGAGAAATATTTAGAATGGGTTGCATACATCCAAACGCATGCTCCTAAAACGATGCTAGTCGAGTCAACTTCAACTTCTCAAATATTGGAAGAAGATTAAAATTACCTACCCAGTTCAAGGAAGAAGATATTTTGATTAGATAAGATTTGTATTTTTAGTGTTATCCTTCATTGAAAAATATTTAAATATTTTCTATCTTTAGTTGAAATTAGACCTTATCTTATTCAATTTTCTTATTTATACAATGCATTACATTGGAGTATGGGATGGAAATTGTTGAAACCTACGACTTTGATTTTGTAATCAAGTACTTTGTTACTCAAGTTTCGAAGACCATTTAAGATTTTGATCAGATCTTGGAGTTATGAGCTTGATATCTTGTGATCTATTCAATTACTTAATAGACCCTTCTAGTATTTTTATTCTCCTTTCACATAGATATCAAATTTTGTGGAATATTAGAATGTGTTAGTGATTACTTCCTTTGAAATAACTTAGAATATATTATTGTCAAAATTACTTATTCAAATTTATTATTTATTCTTCATTCATTGACATTAATTTCTGGTATTCAAAATATAGTTGTATGAGTTTCTCTTGTTATACGAGATAGATTTATTTATGTTATTTAATAAATTTATCCCCCTCTAAGGACTCATCAATTCCACCTACCTCCACTAGACCTCTCACTACGGTGAAAGATATTAGCAAAGGTGAGACTTCAACACTCGAGTTCTTTCGATCTAGCTTCGTACTCTTGGCTCCTTCCTCCCATTTTGAGCATTGAGTATTATTGTAATGCATTTCGGTCATTAGTTTCTCTTCTGACCTCATGCATTAGGGGGCATCTGTTATAACCCTATTTTCCACTCCATTATAGTGAGAGAATCCCAATATCAACTTACCTCAGTTGTTTGGCGTAAATTCATCCCTTTTCACCTTTTCTTTTACTTATGCGAGATTTATCCCATGTTAAAAGGGTGAAATTACATAATTGAGCAATTTCTCATAATTGTTTTTCCCAAATATTATAATTATGAGATAATAGTTATTTCATAATTGAGATAATTGAGAAAAATCTCATAATTGTGAAAAATGTTTCTAGAGTTTGTCATTCCCAAGGAGATCAACTTGGCCCACTTGTGTTTGAGTTGGCTAGGGGTCCATTATTGTAGAAGTTTACTAACTTCTTGAGCCCCTAAGTGTTTACATACATTCTCCTGGAGGATGGAATGAGCCTTTATAATCTCACAAAGAGGGAAAAGGGGAGAGTATCCAAACTATAGCACGCGAGATTTGTTTTATTGGGAGAGGAGACCATACTATAAGCTAGAGGAGAGGATCTCCTTTGCTATAAGGTATAAATTTGATGTACTTTCATTTATATGGTTAATGAAAATCTATGTTCCTTCCCCTTATATCAGTTTTTTAGTATTTTATATGTGTGATTTCTAGATGTTCTAGGATAACGATCTTCTACGGAAGATCACTTGTCATCTCTATTTGGTTATGTTTATGTGTAGGCTTTGGATCAAGAGTGGATGAAAGAGATGTCTTGATTGGAGTGCAAGGATTCTGAATCAGGCCCAAAACCCTTCATCAACCTGCAAGGAGGCAAGGTACTTGCTCATACTTTGTAGCTTTGGAAATTACATCGAAATTGCATGCATGGCCATCTAAATTGGGGATCATTATTAGATTTCCTTAGTCATTCTATTTTGTTGTCTAGTGATCTCAACCAGTCATGAGATCCCATAGAAATAGATCCTTGCATAATTAAATGCAACAAGTTGGGTTGAGGAAATTGGTTCGTGCAGGTATGAGATTGCAAGGTTTGAAGCTCACATGTGTTTAGGGTTTTGGTTTCCGACCGCAAGCTTGACACGAGAAATTTTTCATCTCTAACTATAGACTTGCAAGCTTTTCCATGTTGTTGGAAGCTCTCAACCACGTGTATACCTCTTCCTAAGTGCAGTTGGGATCTAGGGCTTCATTTTGACATTTGATCGGAGTTGACTACAGACAGGAAAGGTTGTCTCTGATCTGGATTGAAGTTGGGAACATATTTCTGAATTTTTTTGGGTTAATTTTGTTGCATGATTTTGTATTGCCTCATTATACTCTTTTTTGAAAATTTTATGACAATCTAATATAAGAATAATTACAAAGGTTTTCCCCATAGTAGGTTTTTCCCTAGTCATTGACCGAAAATATGGTGTCTCTTGTTTATGTGTTGATTGTCTCCTTTGTAATTGCATTTAGTGTTCGGTCTTCAATTACAATTTATGATTGGAAATATTAATTATTGATGAAAGATTGTTAATTGAATAATTGAATTGGGCTAAATTAATTGAAACTACATAGAGAATTTTGAAATTTAACAATTTTCCAGTGATAATACCTACATCACTCATCAAAGTGGATTTCCAACAATAAGATTTGTATCACTTAACGAGGTAGATTTCCAATGATAAAATATTTATCACTAAAAAAAAGTTTATAAAAAAAAGTTTATATTTTATAGTGATAGACCTATATCACTCAAGATATCACTTTCTTACTAATAGAAAGTTAAATATGTTCCAAGAAGTTTCATATTTGATGTCAAAAATCCAATCCCACTATCAAATATTGTGCAATAATTTTCTTTATTGATGTTAAGAATTCTATCCTGCGTAGTGAGAATTCAATTTGAAATCCTACAAGGGTAGACTCGATTAGTAAAAGGATTTAAAAGTTCTTCTAAAGGACTCTTTAGTGGATGAATGCCTCCTTGTTACTTCTATTGACTTGTTCTAACTCGTTAATAGTGTTGTTATTCTTACAATAACCTCCCTTTGTTTTTAAATTTTAAAAATAGTATTCCTCCAGTTTTCTTTAATTTATTGTTTTATTCTAAAAAGTGCAACAAAATGAACATATACATCATTGTTAAAACTTTTAAAAGACAAAAAAATTCAACAATAAATCGTTTAAGTCAGAGGTCATAACTCATTAGCATTAAAATCTTTTGACATTTATCTTGACACCAGACTCTTGACCTTCTCAGTGTCTCGACTTTCAGATCTCGCAATTTTTATCAATTTGTGATAGTCTCGACCTCTCAACTACTCGATACCTCAGACTCCCGACCTTCTGGTTGTCTCTATTTTTGGATCTCGAAAATTGTGTATTGATTCTCGATATGTTCCAACTTCTGACTATGTGGTTAGTCCTCAGTCCCAACCTCTCAACTAACTTATGCATTTCTTTTGATTTTTATGTGATTTTTCATTATTTCATCGTTTTGTTTTGTTTTACATAGATAACACTACAGGTTGAGAATTCAATAAATTGGTGTTCAATAGAAGTTTTAGTAGAAAAATAAAACTCTGGCCTCTGACCACTTGAGTACAACTACAGTCTATGAGAGGTTTAACATTTAATGGACATTAATGAACTAGTACACATGTTAAAGGTTTTATTTATTCCACATGATTTTTTATTAATTCACTATTTTTTTCTCCGTATAGGTTATTAAATGCCAAAAATATGAACTTTCGACGTTAAAATTTCTCAATCTCTTCAAGAACAAAACTCTTACTTTTCTGCAAATAAATGATAGTAAACTTTCATCAATTCTACTCTCTACTAGTTAGTATCAAGTTTATTTTAAACTTTATTTTTAAAATTGCTCAGTGGTTTTGTTAAATTTGTGTTTCTTATTGGTTGTTTTACTCTATTACAGGTTATCTAAAAATGGTTAGAAATGGTGAAACTTAGGATGCCAGATATTATGTTCCAGAAATCAAAATGAAAATGAAAGCAACAAAATCCCCATAAATATAATATACTAATTTTAATCTTTCACTCATTTCAAATACTACCTACATAACTCAAAATGTAGGTAAGCACTCATGGGAAGAAATATTTAGTTTCCTTGAAGATAGAAAATGGGTAGAATCATAAAATTTAGATGATGACTTATCCTCATATTGTGAAACAATTATAAAAACTGAATTATATAAAAAATCTACTTGACTGAATATTTTTCCCTCCTATGATATGATAAGTTAGATTTTGAAACACGCTCATGTTCCAACTTGTTCAATATTTGACCACAATCAGAATGTGATTTCCTTCTAGAGGCCTAAACTCCTTAGTAATATTTATAAGTTAAATCCTCCTTAAATTCTTCTAAACCAAGAATTTTTAAATGAATTCTAACGATAATGTTTTCAATAAGAAAATGGATTACAACTTAGTTATTAAGGAATGGCTCCATGATCCTGAAAAATTCAAATTGAAAAAAGGAAAAGGCATTCGAATAACATCTTTTAAACCCCCTTTCCAATATATAGTAAAGATGTTTTCTAGATTGTATGGGAAAACTAATCGAGAGCATTGTAAGGTTGAATGGATTCATGTTATATATGGCATTCACAAAAATTCAAAGAGATTCAATTGTGTATATATTTTTTCTCAAAGTATATCGTAAGCCATTAAAATATCTACAACTTCTCCTGGATTTGAACAAGGTTTTTATATGTTTCCTTATCTAATGAAATTTGTCATGGCCTCAGTTCCATATCCTTTAATGGAATTAAGTTTTTCTTTCAATCATCAACATACCATTCATGGTTATACTCTTATTTTATGGGACAGTCATTTTAAAAAACACTTCTATGATATCTACAACAATATCATGGTTCCTTCTGATGAAGTTTTATTTGGAAAAACCCCATTAGAATTATTAAGGATTTTCAACAAGCTCTATCTAAAATCAGAGATTGGCTTATTGAAGAAAAGTTCTTTTTTATCATAATTTATGTAAGTGAGATAGGGCCTCATAGTTTTCCAAGGTATATACCCAACAGGCTTGTGGTCGGAGAAATAGCCAATCAAATAACTCTCGATGGTCAAGCTAGGATGTTGCATAGAATGAAAAAGAGGTTATGACCTAGCTTTCCTATTAAAGTTGGTCAAATGGTACTAAAGGATGAAGGGTATGTTGAGGTTGAAGAAGAGAAATTGCATAAAATTTGGTTTCATTATTTTCCCCACTTTAAATATGACCATAAAAACATTATCATAAATCATTAAAAATCAATAACCTTGTCAAACATTTTTCAACATCAATAACCTTTATATGATTATCATTTTATTCATGTTGATAACTTTGATCAAGTGGCTCATAGAAAAAATTTCATGGATACGCAGGAGAAGGAAAAATTTCAAATTTCATGGAAGATACTTATAAAATTTATCTTAAGCATAGGAGTCTCTATACTTCAACTCCTTTTGAAAAATTAAAATCATCTGAAAATTTGACTTTTTGATTTACTGATATTCCTACAGAAACTTCTTCTCTATTAATATTAGATCCAAATGTTCAAGTACCAAAGTCTCCAGTTTCATTTGATTTTTCCTCATTACTATCATCTTATGTATCATCTAGTGTGATTGAAAAAGAAAAAGAAAGTAATGTACAAAAACAATCAAAAAAGTATCCATGCACAGAGAAAGAAGTATCTCACGAGAAAGGCGTTTCTATGATAGGGAAAATGGTAATGGATGTTGAGTCACATGATCACCAAACAAGACAACCAGAGACTTCTACAGACATGGACATTCCAAAACAAGAAATTGTTAATAAATTAGTAGAAACACATCAAACCATTCAAATTTTGGTTCAAGATATTAACAAAGAGTTCAACAAAGTGCAATGAAAATTGCCTTAGAGGCTCAGATGATTCATAAGGAGATAGTTTAATTTGTTTCACATACTCCTATATAATAATGAAAATTTCAAAAGATTGGTCGCCAAGCATTTCACTGACCCATATTTCAACAAACATTCCAAATATCTCTTCTATTTTTAGACCATTATATGAGGTTGAACCAATCATTGAAACAGTGCCTTCCTTAAGTGAGATTATTTCAATTCATAAACCAAATTAGTGGTTAAAAGGACTAGAAAAAGGAAGTATGCTTACTCTATTGAAGTTACAGAACATAGTTGGAATGCTTCAAGAAATCGTCATGAAAAAGCTAAAGAGTCAACTCAATTCCTTGCAACATTCATGAATTATACTCAACATTATATTGATAATCTTTATTATATGTATGTTAGAAGTTTGGATAAAATTATAGAAACGAAATTGGAAAGAAACAAACATTTTAATGAGGAGGTATGGAAAAAACATTCCATAGTACTCATAGAAGGTTTTTCTCTTACTCAACAACAGTTAGAGAAAAATCAGAATTTTGATAAATCGGAATTGGAATAGTTGTGGTATAAAAAGTTAAATTATTTGACTAATCAACATGCTAAAGAGATGGAATATTTAAAAATATCTCAAGAAAATCAAATTTCAACTTTCAAGAATGAATAGGAATCCTTGCAGCAACGATTAAAACAAATCCAAGAAGTTGTTGCAAGTATTATTTTCTTGAGAGAACAAGCTTTACAGGTAAATCAGAGGTTAAATAATTTTCCTCTGAAATTTTATAAGCAGATGGAAAAATTTATATATTTTTCATAGAGTTATTATCCCTCACTAACAAAATTGAGTCAATAAAGGAGGAAGATAAAATGATAAATAAAAAATGTAGGTATATTATAGATTGGGAAAATCAATTTAATCCCAAAAAATTCATGAAATTCTCAAAGAAAGAAAAAAAACTTATGATTGTTTCATTAAACCGAAGGGATTCAAATTGTAAAGAAATTAAAAGAATGGATTGAGCATGTAGTTAAGATTTATGAATTTGTGTGGGATTCAGGATTGGATATAATAGATGAATTTTATGCCTCACCCGAAACCTCTTAGGGAACCAGTTCCATTAACACTCAATCAGCAAGAAGTTGAAGATAAAAAAGAAATTAGATGAAAACAAGAAAAAGGAAATTGGTACATGGAATGAACAAAATTTTCAAAACTTCCTGCAACTTCCTCTTGAGAAAATGAAATTAATCTCTAAGTTTTCAATGAGATATAACCGCAAAAAGAGGGATATTGAAAATATGTTATATGCTTGTCAATTCAGTATTATTAATTTCATCTCAATCTATCTTCAACATATCCTGAGAAATATTTAGAATGGGTTGCATACATCCAAATGCATGCTCCTAAAACGATGCTAGTCGAGTCAACTTCAACTTCTCAAATATTGGAAGAAGATTAAAATTACCTACCTAGTTCAAGGAAGAAGATATTTTGATCATATAAGATTTGTATTTTTAGTGTTATCCTTCATTGAAAAATATTTAAATATTTTCTATCTTTAGTTGAAATTAGATCTTATCTTATTCAATTTTCTTATTTATACAATGCATTACATTTGAGTATGGGATGGAAGTTGTTGAAACCTATGACTTTGATTTTGTAATCAAGTACTTTGTTACTCAAGTTTCGAAGACCATTTAAGACTTTGATCAGATCTTGGAGTTATGAGCTTGATATCTTGTGATCTATTCAATTACTTAATAGACTCTTCTAGTATTTTTATTCTCCTTTCACTTAGATATCAAATTTTGTGGAATATTAGAATGTGTTAGTGATTACTTCCTTTGAAATAACTTAGAATATATTATTGTCAAAATTACTTATTTCAAATTTATTATTTGTTCTTCATTCATCGACATTAATTTCTGGTATTCAAAATATAGTTGTATGAGTTTCTTTTGTTATACGAGATAAATTTATTTATGTTATTTAATTTCAATAAATTACATGAAATGAAAATATAAAATCTAAAAAACAATATAAACCAATTGTTCATAAGCTTTTGAAAAAGAGACCAAAATTCATTTTATGTGGCTAACAGGACCCATATTCCAGTTAAGGTCAAACATTCATAGTATTTTCTTTAATATTATGTTTGAATGATTACCCATCCGCCCCTCCCCCGACATTGTTAGATCACTCAAGCTAATTCCACACATGCACGCAACAATTTGTATATTTATTTGTAGTTAATTGTAAATATTAACTTATGTCATATATTTTCCCAAATTTAGTTTTAATTTAGCATATATTTAGTTTAGTTTTAGAGTAGAATAAGTAATCAGGTCTTTGTTCCGAAGAGCATACAAACAAACAAAATGAATAGGGGTCTATTTAGGACCCTAATCAGACCAATACTCAATCATTACAGGTAGGAACTTTTTCCTCCTGTCAACAAATAAAATATCAAGTATTAATTACAACTTATCTCATCCTTGTTGTTCCTAGATTTAAATATGGGTTAGAGACTTCCTAGCTCTCAAAAATACATGTTAGTATAACCTTTATATAAGGTGAAGTTCAAAGAATCTACTAACCCGACCAACCCATACAATAATACTAAGCTTATTTGGCCCATGATAATCCCTAATACAAAACCATAAACCTTATGCCGAGAACTATACTCAGATGTAAGATAACACTAGGAATGATTTAATGGTATCCTATGACCTCAAAATATCGTCTCTTGAAGGATGGGAAAGGATTGTATTGACATATCATAATGTTGACACTCATAATTCCTTTGAAAACTTCAAGATAAAAAAAAATATCCAAATGTGTCCTTGGCCTTAAAAAATAGGTCATGCTACATATCCAATGGAATTCATGTACAATCAATTTGGGGGAAGACACTTGATGTTGGAAGCTAGTCTCCTAGTGAATCTTATCTCACCTCTTCCTGTTGAAAATAGAAATAAGAAATGTTAGAAATTACATCAAGAAAAGTCCTAATTTAATTTTTCCTTGAATTAAATTGGGAATAAATTGTAATTCCACACCTCATGACAACTTGTAATAGTTAACTAAGATAATTTGACTTAGTTGGCTCAGAGAATTCGATTTGAGGGTCTAACTAGAATTATGTAGAGTGTATCCTACAATTAGGAGCACTAGTTGAGTTTATTTTTGAGTTGTAATTATTTAATTCATTCTAACTAAGTTAAAGTCAGTTAAACTACTTGCAACTAATGTATAAATTAGTGGGAGGTCCAATAGTGGGGTGTAACCCGCAGTAGTGGTGTGTAACCTGTAGTAGTGGGGTGTAACCTATCGAACAGTGGATTGCCGCCTGAAGTGCAGTGTGGTGCTTCCTGCAAGTGATCAACTAGTAAAATAAAGATTCAATCATAATTAACTCATGCATGTCAAATCATAGAAAGACCTAGTTGAGACTAGAGTTCAGGGACAATGTAATATCAGTTGTAAAATCATCTAAATTAAATCGATGGTGCATGTAGTCAAAAGAAGGCCTAAAATAAATCATTCCTTAATTAGAAAACTCACTAATTTTAATCATTTGAAATTTCTTTAAAAGGAGGAATGAAGGCACAAGTTTAATCATTCTTTTGGTGAGCACGAGTTGGTGAGACCAAGCAATAGGAAGCACAAGTTTGTGTGTGGAGCTTGTGAGAGAAAGATGTGCCAAGAGAAGCTTTTGCATAGGTTGGTAGTGAGATAGATAGAGATAGTGAAGAGGTTGCTCAAGCTTCAGCAAAGCATTGTAATATTCTCGTATTTTATGATTAATGCAATATACATATAGCAGGGGTTTTTGGTTGTGCCTTTCCCTAAGAAATCATTGTGTGTTGTGTTGATTGAATTATTTCTCGTGTATTCTTTTTTATTTCATCAATCGTTTATTGTTTCTGTTGATGAGTATAGTAGATTTAAGTCAATGTTTTTAGCATATTACAATCTACAATTTGAATCTACAAGGAATTTCTACACTTCCTAGAACTCATCACCCAACAATGATCTTTCTAAGGGTATAGGGTTGGAATGCATTTGAGTGGATATAATTAATTAATTTTAACAGAAAATCCTCCTTAGGTTAATTCCTTTAGTAACATGAGGCTATACCCACCATATTCATCAATGATTCTAGGATGGGTTGGGGTCATATAGAATTTCCAAAAAGCATGCTTAGACACCTCTATGGATGGTGAACAAATCTCCCATTTTTTCATGAATTTTGCATCATATCACTATAGTCCTTTAGCCCAATTTTATATATAGTTGCATAATGGTGTATAGGAAGTTTAGTGATAGTCTTTGGAGAAGCCTAAGAAATATTACAACACTTCTACCTTATTTAGGGATTCGGGATAATCCAAAAACCATAATTTATAAGGATTATAAGTACTTTAGTGAAAGTTTGAATATAATCATAATTTTTTTTGCATAAAATGCTTAGCCTCCATATAAAAGAATAAAATTTACGTTAGTGTGGCCTATCATCCAAACTGGGTGTTTAAGTTTCCAATGACACTATCAGCACCATTACCCATTAATATAGTTCAATTAGCTAAACACAAAAATCAATATGGTGTGTTCATACAAAAAATGTAACATAGAATGTATCGCCAATTTAGACAAATATATCAAATTTCTTTACAAGTAAAGAACATGAAAAAAATGTAAAGACTTATCTAAAAGGAACTTCATACCATTGAACAAGGTTGTGTTATTTTCCACCCAACTATAGACCGAATTGTCCATGTTTTTCTACAGTTGACCACCCACTCGCAAAGCCATAATACCGCCAAGGATTCGGGAACTCAAATTATTAATAAACTAATGGGTGTGAAGGCCAATCACCTTCATAGAAAAACATCACAACGACCCTCTATGCATTGTTCTAATACTTCCACTAATTGAACAAATGTTTTCCCAACTAGATATAGTTGCAAAAAGGAGTTCCTTCAATGGTCGTAAAGTCCCTCAGTTCCCCTTCCTTTTCAATTTCTTCTATCTGCCCCAACCTGTATCAAATTCATTTCCCCCCTTTTACTAGTTCATATTTGGGTTTTCCTACCTTAAATTTGTAGTCAAAATGAAAATTATCATGCCCAAACACTCAAGAATGGACCACATGTGGATTATGCATGGTTGGGTATGTTTTTTGGCTACCATAGGAAGTTTTGTTTTCTTTTAAATACCAAAAAAAAATCCACTCACTATAATTTTCTTCTCGTGGGTGCTCTCAACTTTTTGAAAAATCTTCCTTTGCACTCTTAGTGTCTTTAGCACTCCCCCCACACTCAAAATAATCGCTAATTTAACCCCCACATGCATTCCTTCCTTTCCACAAAGAGAACTCATGTTTTTATGGCCTATGTTAGGATATTTAGTAGCTCAAAAATAGGAATTGAATATGTACTTGTTATACCCTCCTCTGATAGTTTTAAAATTCCCAATCAATATCTCCATATCTCAATAATTATGGGTGGTTAGCTACCCAACTATCCAATCACTCTCAATAACTTATTTTTTTTATTTTGTTTGTAAGTTAAGTTTTTATTTCCTCAAAAATCATATTACATCCTTCACATCATCATAAATCAAAATATTATTGGTCTCAATCTACCACAAGGAAATCATATGTTGACTAGTAATTTAAAAGCAAGTATATTAGAATAAATTCTTTGGTTTTAAAAAATAAAAGAATTGATTGATGTTGAGCTACATAGAAAAATAAGAAAATTTCTTAGAGACATAACACGAGGTCGAGAATTAGAAGAAGTCATTGGAGTAGGATCTTATGTGTTGATTCCATCTAGAGTAGAGGGCTTGAGCTCACATTGAAGATGGCTTTTTAGATGAGCCAGACGAGCATCCAAGCTATCGACTTAATTGGTTCAAGGAATAAATGATGTCGTTTAGATCTTCATGTTTCGCTTTCAAGACTTGACCTAAAACACTTTTCATCTGCCAATGGATGGTGATGGAATTTAGGTATTGGTTCCATCCTCCCCTGTTGTGATAAGGGGCGGGCACCCAATTGGACGCTTCTTCCAAAATATCACTGTTGGAATAAACTTGGTGGTCATTAGTGGTCCAAGTTTTAACCTAGCGGATTTATTAATGAATTCCTTCATGTGTTACAAAGTGAAAAATAGTAGTAGTCACTTAGGCTTGGGATTAGGAACATAGTTGACCTTGCGAAACCTGACCACCACCCCTACAGCTACACAATCACAACCTATGAATTATGGAACAAGAAGGACAAAGTTGGGTGAGATTAAAGACACTCACCAAGATCAAACAATATAAAAGGCTAGACAGACCAAGACAGAGGAAAATCTAGAAGAGGTATGGAGTTTAGGACAACCTGATCTAGCACACTAACAAATTCCAATGCACTACAAGCCCATAAGTCACCCATTAGGTAAAAAAACCACTCACTAGAAGACCAAAAGGCACAAGACATAAAGACCCTCGGGAAAATTAAAATAAAAACATGAGACAAGAACCACACAAACACATAGAAGAGGAGACATATAAAAAGCTTCAAAATAAAAGCTAGTACCTAGAAGACATTATCCCAATATGTTACAAAAAATGAGGATACAGGCATTGCATGTAGGGTGGCAACGTCGACTACCTCCCCCTTCAGTGCTAACCAAATTCACATAATTGCTTGGCTTGAACTCTCTAGAGACCCAACTTCAAACTCTTGTCCATGAACCAAAAACTCAAGAAAATAGTTGTAGCTACAAAACTTAAAAATTGGAATGGTGTGCATGTAGGCCCAAAACACGACCCTTGCATCCCCAAAAATAGTTGACCCATTTTCAGACAAAGGCCAATAATCCTGCCATAACTTTGCAAACTTTCCATCGAGAGTAGGTCCAAAACTATCATACTAATGAGGGAATAATCCCACCAATGATGAGGAAGGAGACCTGGAACTAAAATTTTGGGTAGTGGTTATACTCTTCATAAGGTAGAAGAACTACAAGAGGCATAACATTGTATTGAATGAATCATGAACTCAAATTCATTTTTCATGGGGTGGACTAGCCATGACACCCCCCTCTTAAATGTAGTGGGAGGAGGCAAGGTGGCGGGTACCCTCTCTAACCTCCAATGCGACGTTGTTAGTCATCCCAATCATGGGCTCAAAAACTAAATTGGGACAAGTGTGGAGAGAGGGAAATAATTTCAAATTTATTTTTTTGCATTTTGGCAATATAGGTTTTTGGCTATTGTTGTTTACTTGACCAATGAGGTAATTTCCTAACCCCCTCACTGGTTCTCACTCATGATATCATGGCTAGTACTAGTTCTCACCCTTTATTCCTACACTTAATGAATATTCATTAAATAACAACATGCCTTTATATCATTTATAATTTATTTTTCATAATTCAAAAATTGTCAAAATATCATGTCACGATTTACATTAACATTAAGTCATAATTATGATTACAAACTGGGTGAAAATGAGTGTTGCAAATTCTACTTTATAAATGTAAATATACTTAATACAAATTATTTTATTGGTGTAGATGGAATAGGAAAAAGTGGAATGTCAAAAAATATGATTAAAAAACCATTAGGTTAAATATAATATTGCCTACAAGTAATGAAGAAATGATACAAGCACATAGCTTGAATAATGGTCATAGTTCAAGTGGTGAATGACAATCAATATAATTGAATGTTACTGCAAGTTTTATGTTAGGGGATTTTGTTTAATGAACTCGACATATTGTCACAATTGCATGAGGATGTGTTACCAGTAACTGTAAAAATTACATTTTGACATTTTGTTTAATGCATTGGACATATTGTCCCAATTGGATGTTGATAAATTATCAATAAGTATAACAATTATATAGTATTGGTGACATTATGATTATTATGGACCTTTATGTATCTCATTTTATATGACAATGGGTCTCTTATTCATATACAATAAAATTAGTTTCTTATTTATCTTCTTGTTCCATATTGTAAAAAATTGTGTTGTTGATTAATTAATATATAGATGAGTTAAATGATTGCAAATAACATAGGCATAATCTATCAAATAACACATTAATGTAATCATTATAACAAAACACAATAATTTAAATATAAAAACCAATTTCATTATATAAAATATTTAGTTTTGAGATGATTAAACGAAATCTTCGTTAAAAAAACACTTAATTAAAATATCAGTGCATTGTATTCTTTTCAACTCACAAAACAATGAATCCCATAAAAACATAATATGGTGCATTGTTATGATTTATACATCTTGGTGCTTATTTTTTGACATAATGCACCAATGTTGAAATTTTGAAAAACATTGTTGATTTAAATGACATATCATATATATTTATGATTTCAAAATATTACAGTGCATATACAAAAATACACATCGATTCTTTAAATATCTTATATGTACCCATGCATAATAACGACAAATGGCATAAAGATCTAATCACAAATGCTTAAAATTTCACATTCCTCCAATTTACATGGTAATATAGGTACTTGAGCATAACAATTATATGAGCAGGGGCATGGTAGAAAATAAGAAAACATCCTAGTGCATAATAGTTATGCAAGCCTTGCAAAAACAACAATACCAATGCATAATGAATATACAAGCACCAATGCTTCTAGTTTTATTTAATTCCTAGGACCTATTTATTAATGGTGCATCAGTGTATGTCACAGAAATTAGCACTCGAAAGAAAACCTCCATAAAAACTTCCTCCCACCCAAAACGTTTTACTTATAGTGAACATTTGGTAAAACCACTACTAAACTTATGCTACAAATGGAAAAGGTCATAGCTAAAGTTTTTTTGAAAATTTATACCAATCTTATAAGACTAAAAACCTCCATTACAAAGCATTTTCATTGTAGTAATATGTGGGGCCAATTTGTATGTCCACTCGTATAAGCGTGAAACTCAAAGGTGGAATTACCACTTGGCTTGAGGGAAGAAACATGGTTGTATGAAATTCTTAGTTTAAACATGTTGTATGTTTCTATTAAAGGGAGCTATTGGAAGTCTTCCATGGTCCGCTTAGTTCATGTTAGGGAAAGACTAAGATAGACCTATATTTGAAGGACTTCCTCAAGAAAAAGATTGAAGTAGCATAACTGAAAGGAAACCTTGTTTAAGGGATTGTTCAAGAAAATGTGTTCCACAAGTATTAGGGTGCATATTAGGCTAGGTTTGTAATACTAATTTGTTTTAATTTGAAATTATTGAACCATCACTAAGAATGATCTAATTTGAAGTATGGTGAAAGGTACTATGACTAGGAACCCTAGTGAAAATATTCTCCATTAATCAAACAAAGAGAAATTGTTCTCTATTAACAAAGGGAAAGAAAACACTTTCCTTGCAAAAGGGAAGTTTTTACAGGAACTCCCCAATGGATTCACCAAAATGTAGTGCAATGGTAATTAGTTAGAGTTAGGTATTGCACTACCACACAAATGGTTTAAACACCTCCAAAACGAAGGTTAGAGGGAACGGAGTCACAACTCAATTTAATGGAAACTAAGAGCCCAAAAAGAGATTAGAAGAGAAGGTAAAAGTGCCACTAGATTACTTGTTAAATTTGAGTTATTTCTCACCCAAAGCTAGTTGAAATATGAGGTACATAGATTAGGTTCAAATTTCTCTATTATAGTGAGAAGGAGAAATATAACTAAAAAAACAGTTCAACCCTATAACTAAGTGATGTATTTTATCTAAGAGAATGTAAGGAAACCAAACTAAAGTATAAATGTATGTAGTAGCTAATAAAATGTATGGAAACCAAACAAAGTGGAAAGGAGAGAAAGGATGGATGCTACTTCGGCTTAAGAAGTCCTAGATTACCTGTTAGAGAACGACCAAGAGATAAGCCTCTTAAGAGAGCTCCAAGATGCCAATATCCACCCACAAAATACTTGAAAAAACACCTCCCAAACAAAGCATTATATCTAGTACTATATGTAACATCCCTTTTTCTAATCAACATTGATATTGTAGTTTTAATTAATTATGTGATTGATCCTTGTATGGGAATGTAAATGTAAATGTGAAAAAGGCCCAAAATACTATTAATTATAATTTACAAATACTAGTTGATTAAGTGATGAATCCTTGGAATGTTACAAACCATGTGAAATCATGGCGAAGAGGGAAGCCAGCAAAGGAGAATTTGAGAGTTAATAGTTTCCAATGGATTATTTATTGAGCCAAATTTTCATAAGGATCAAGAGTATAAACCTTTCCCAAGAAAATATATGGAGGGAAGGTGTGGCAATAACTGCCAGTAGTTATGAGAGGAGTGGTATATAGTAACATAATTGCATGGGAATTGGTAGTGTACCATTGACTAGCATGACCAAACCGATTAAGAAACTTGTCAAATAAGAAACCCAAAGAAAACTGACTTGTGAAGGACAAGGATAGGGAGAGAATGAATTTTCCTCACGAGAGAGAATACACTTAAGGGATGATGTAGTGAATATCATATTGTAGGGTTATAGAACACTTGTGGATAATGCATGTATTGAGTAAAGTGAGGTGTGTTCACAAGCTAGAGAAGAAGAGAGAAGAGAGAAGGGCTCTCATGGGAATGAGAAGAAAAAATAAAATGTGCATGAGTCATGCCCATGGGATATATGTGAATGAGATTAGTGAGTGAATCCTTATCCTAAGCTAGACGGTTGAATGTATTGTTGAGAACTTGTTGGTGTTATGCATTAAGGCTTGAAAGAGAGGTATCAAGTAATTGTTGGCCAGGTGAAGGGTTGTCCTTGTGCTATGCAAGCCCCATTTTGGCCCCCTTGTGAATGAGAATAGGCCTTGGATATACATGTTGAAGGAATCTACACTTACCTCTAAGTCTATGAAAGAGAATTTCCTTCATCCTAACACCAGAGTATCTTGGGATATGTTGCCCTCGGGTTCTTTCTATGTAGAGACATTGAGAAACCACCCATAGAAATTGGGAAAAACTTTAGGCTCAATGTGATCTAAAAGGAATTGATGAGTTAAATTGATAAAGAAGAGTGGCCTTCATGACTCCACCATGTGTTTCTAAGTAGAACCTTCATCATGGCTTCTTATTCTAACTCTAGGGTGGCGAGGTGTAAGAAATATCGTAGTGTCATTGATTCTAAGGTGAGATGGAACATGGATCACCCTTCATCATACCACATAGGATATTGATTATATATGTACCCTTTTGGAATTCATCTTTGTAATGTAAACTATGTTAATGACCAAGATATAATCATTGCTTGATATTTTGTTTATGTGCTTCTCTGCTAAATGTACAATGTGGCCTATATGATGCCCATTTAAGATGATAAGTAGTAGATTTGGTTGAAATGGTTTTATAATAACCAGGCACCCCATGTTCAATATTTAATATACTTATGTTCTTGCCTTTTATGTTATGGAAAAGAAATAAATTATTCCTTAAGCAATGGACTGA
The DNA here is from genome assembly GCA_000404065.3 of Pinus taeda. Classification (NCBI taxonomy): domain Eukaryota; kingdom Viridiplantae; phylum Streptophyta; class Pinopsida; order Pinales; family Pinaceae; genus Pinus; species Pinus taeda. The sequence continues at coordinate 125,289 of APFE031672862.1, read as the reverse complement.
GGGGGTTCTAATCCTGGCCATGACTAGCGACCATGGTCTATCATTAGAGAGACTGGAGGAGATATAGGCCAAGTGAATTCATGAGAGTGTCTTATGATATTGATGTGGAATATATAGGCATGAATAGAATATTTGACCTCATAGGGTGAGATTTAAAGATAAAGTCTTCTCAAAACATTTGATAGAAGAATGAAAGAGTTCACTAAAGAAATATGAATTTTTTTGGAACCGAATAAAGGTTTAAAACAACCATAAAGAATTTCTTTTAGGTTATAAATCAGTTGTGAGGTCCCTAGTTTTAGAGAGAGGAAAGTTTGGGTTTTGATTCTTATGTCTCAATGGAAAATACATTTGGAGATGGAGACCTTTAACACAACAATTCATTAGAAATTTTGGGTCTGGAGACATCATCCTTAGCCTGTGGTTACATGGTTGGCATAAGGGTTGTGCCAAGAGCTAGGTGGAATGCGAGCTTACAAGATATTGGGCCCCAGAATAAATCAAAAGGATTGCTTAGTGGCATACCCTAATATAGTGTCGCTCTGGTAGACGAACTGAAATTTGATGGAAAATAATGTATTAGTGGGGTGCATTAATAGATGGCATCGAGACCTAAAATATTGGGAGTATTGGATATCAAAATCTGAAAAATTCTAAAGGATGACATTAGTATGGCATCAATACAAATGACATGGCAGTGTTAGGTGGAGGACATGTGTCACTCAAATATGTTGTTTTTGGTATTCCATCTAGGAAGAGGTAAGACTACATATGGAACATATAAATAATTCAATGTAGCATGGGACATATCATCATCTATGACATGTTTGAATGTGATTAGGTACTCGAATTTTGAGGTAGCATGTTGAGTTGGCTACCGACCTATCTGTGAATTACTAGGATTTGTAGGTATAGGAATTTGTTGATAACTTGTATACAATATCGGGATGTTGGAGAATAGTAACCGTATCAGAATATTCGATGGTTTATACCCTTAGTGGCATATCAATGATTCAAACCTACTAGAGTATCAACATACTTGAACACCAGAGGTTTAGAAAAGTGCACTTGTAATGAAAAATGTTGATATGGTGGGACTCTAATATGATAGATGGGAAACAAACATGGATGAGTGTGGGGGTGATTCATGGCTATGGGATACCATGTTTAGGTCACATGGGAAGTACAGATGTTAATTTCTCTCTTAAGAATAAATAATTAAATGGGAATAACCTTTTGCTCAAAGCTCATAGTGAGATGAAAATTATATCTTTGGAAGTTTCTCAACAAGTGGAAGACAATGGTGGTATCTGAATTGTGATTTGACGTGAAGAAAGAAAGAGGAAACTTTATAATCCCATCTTCATATTAAACCTTGAAGGTCAAGTCTATTTACTTTGTACAACCTAGGGCGACATTAAGGTATTGGGTGTGTTACATTAAATATATTGAAGAAATAACAATAATGATTTTACCCAATGTGATATATCAAGTATTCCCTTAACTATAAGTTATTTCCCTATAATTGGTGTGTTGACATCCTCCTTGGGGTGAGATTGAAGATATGCAAGGAAAACCTAGAGGTGAAACCATGTATCTAAACCAATCAATTTGATGAAAGGTAAAACCAAACCAATAAAGTGCATAAAATACAAAGGAAATCCTTTACTATACGAGGCTTGGAGGAGACACATCATACAAGTAACCCAAGAGAATGAGAAGGAAGCTAGGACTCTTTAGATAACAAATACAATATAGGTTTGATGCTTTAGAGAGTAAGGGTGAAGGTACAACACAAAGTAGAAAGAAAGATACTTATAGACAAGGATATGTCTAGGGAAAACCAACTAACAATTAGGAAAATTCTACCTTTGCAAGTTATTCATTTGTAGGTTTTAACTAGAAAAGAGGTAATTCTCTAGGGAAATTATGGGGATTTTTCCCAAAATACAACTTTAGTTCCATATATTTAGTTGACACACAAGTGAAACCCAAAAATTAGTCGATACAACTTGCGCATCAAGCACAATAGACAAAACACGAAATGGGGATATCAAACTTGATGTTGTAAACCCTTGTGTGCACCCTCAAACTAATCTAAGAATGTTGGGGACCTCCAAAAGTCATACTTAACTAAATAAAGAGACAAAACAGGCATACATATTCAAGTTAGTCCAAGTAGGAAGAAAATGTCCAAGGTAAGAAACCACAAAACCTAATCCAGAGAAAATAATGATCTAAACAAAGAGACCGAGGGATCTTACCTAGGAAATAGGTATAAAAAAGGGAAAATTACATTCATACATCTAGAGTAAGGATCCATACAAGGATATTTCACCCACACATGTAAACCACCACAATAGTTGGGGGGGCTTATGCCATCATTATACATTGGATTAATGGAAGTGTAATAGAGATACTGCACACACTTCTAACTATTAAGTGTTTTTATGTGATAAGAATTCATTGAAGAATGTAGCTATGTTCGGTCTTCATAATCCTTAATGTATTTATAATACTATGTAAAAACATGAAAGGAAATTAAAATTTAAATTAGAAGAAAGAAAAGAAAGGAAATCAACAAAACCATAGCATATACTCATGTAAGTAACATACTTACCATAAGTTACTATCCACCATAATTTAAGAAAGTATTTACGTAAAATATGGGATAAGTAATAAAATGTAAATAAATAAACTTACCAAGAGTTATTTCCCACCATTATTCACATGTTATTCAACATGTTAACACCCAGGTTGTTCCTTGTGACTCCCAAGGGAATACGGCCGGGGTAACCACTAACCAATCTTTGGACTACAGCTTCTAGCCCAGCTGTAATCAGAGAGGGCTCTCTCTGTAAGATTTGTCTCTTTTTTATGGAGTTTTTAGGCTAGTTATGAGGTAAAGGTTTGTTTGTTTTGTGTTTGGTTGGGAGGATGATTTCTGATAGTTTTGAAATGTTCTCTGCAGGTAAACTAATCCATTGGGCAATGGAGTCTGTGGTTGTTGGTTTCTTGAGATCCTGACTTGGTGCAGCTGGAATTACAAGGCCTTTATATATTTCGTGAAACGAACTGTAGATTGTGATAATGAAGGGTGAAAGACCAGTGAAAAGAAGTTAAGAATTCTTCACTAAGCCGGGATGTGAGAAAGGGATGTATTCCTCAGGAGCAAAACTTGAATTCCTGAAACAATAGATCACTGTGATGATATAGTGTGAAAGGTAGCAATTAAGAATTACACTTTCATTACCATAACTGAAGAAAACATTTATAATAGCTTAGATTGAGTTCACGGTAATCTGTGATTAAATCCTGAGACTATTCTTTTTCCTTGCTATTAGATATCTAAAACATGGGAAACATGAATGATATATGAAAGATAACGAACATATAACAAAGAGTAACAAGAAAACTTATTGAGTCATGAGATACGCAGGAATCCTGCAACATTCAGCTATACATCAGCAAGACATCAAGAGACATAGAGCTTTGGAAATTCCATCATCCTTTGTATTAATTCTCTGAAGATTTACAGTAGAAGAGTAGCAAAATAGATATCAAAAGATTTTTTACATCCAATGTCCAACCCCTGCTAACAAATGCGAGGGCGAATATATAGAAGTCTATTACAAAATATCTCAAGCATTAAGTCATCTGAGAGGGAAAATATCTTCATTAACTCGTACAGAGTTTGCAGATGAAAAGTTATTACAATCTTTAATGAACTTTAAAGGCTCTTAACTCCTGTCAGAACAATTTTGACCTTTGGAGCTCATGGAGTCGGTTGAGCGCTTTGATATAGCTGTTGAATGACGTGTCTGTGCAGTTGTATCTTCCTGTAACTTCTCGGCCCTGTCACCTGTGACTGCTGATGCTGCTGTGGTGGCCGAATACTTGTGCTGAGTTGGCTCAGCCTCTTTCTGCATACCTACTGATGTGTCTTTATTTTCCTGTGTATGAAAATTTAAATATTTTCAAAAAGCAAAATCACAATTACTGACTTTGATTTAACAGTAATCGTATTAACTCTTCCCACACATCTGGTGCAGGCAATTGGTGCTTCAAAATTGATCCCATGGTCTCATCGGCCTCTGTATATTTGTAAAAATGAGGAGGCTCATCAAACAAATGTGTGATCTCATTCATAATAAAAAATAAATTTTCTACCTTGTTGAAGAGGGTCTGCCCTGTTATTGGTCCTGTCTCTGCTGATGAACTGGCTTCCTCTGAGATCTGATTTAGTGCAAAGGTGTTTACTCTCTTGGCATATTTCTCATGTGAGAGCAATTTTCATGATGGCTCCAACAGGCTAGGCAGACCTCTGTTTTGCAATGCCAAAAACCTGTTCTGAAACTTGTTGATGTCGGCTTGCATGTCTTGGACTCTTCGTTCCAGGGTCTGGATCAGGTTTCTCAATGTCAGGACCCTTTTGATTAGTGAGATGGTCTTTGTCCTGTTTCCAATTCCCATTTTAATGAGCTAGGAACTTGTTCTGTAGTTCAACACATTAATCATTCTAGTGGCAAACTCAGGCATACTACCTAGAGATGCCCTTGCTCGTTGTATTTCTCTATGTGCTTTTCCAATGAGTGTTATTTGCTCATGGATGGCCTCAATATACTCCCACTGATCTGTAATAGATTGGCCAATATGGCCCCATATGACCCTCTTGAGCTCAGATGTGACTTTTTCTAATGTGAGCTCTTTCTCTAGATCAGCTATCCTTTT